>ML793919.1:49040-70111 GCA_009831015.1 Picea engelmannii
CACACACACACACACACACACACACACACACACACACACACACACACACACACACACACACACACACACACACACACACACACACACACACACACACACACACACACACACACACACACACACACACAACATGCATTTTAATGAATTTAAAACAATTAACACATAATTACTACTACCATATAGATGCAATTGAGATTAATAGTAAGTCCACATGCAACATAACACATGATACATTTCAAGTAACCCAAACATGTATAAAATACATAATTAAACACATAAATGATACTTATCTTTTAGCTAGAGTAAATCCACCAACCACATGTAGACCTTCGACAAACCTCCCAGCCTTAGACCACACTACTCATCACTCTCAACAATAGGTCACCCCCGAGCTGGGACTAAACTCCACTGGGAAAGGGAATTCTAGGCTTGGTAAGGACAACAAGGAAGTTGCACAAAGCAACATGAAGGATCTTTTATCCCAGGAGCCACTTATGCACACAACCCACAAACCCTCATTCCCCACATGTCTACTCCACCCTAGGAGGATACACATTCACTAATATAAGTCCATCACCTAGTACCCTTCCCTTACCTTGGGCTTCAACAAGAGGCTGGACCAGAAGTCCCAGAGTACTGTAGCTGCTACGAGACTCCCTTCCAGGAGAACTCACTTCCTAACAAACTCTCTCACCTAGGAGAGTTGTTCACATGCCTGCCTCTTCAACTAGTCTTCGACTCATATACAACCAGGTACAGGTGACAACAACAACAACAACAACAACAATAGGGAAAAATGGTTATGGACACCCAAAAGGCAACAACCTAAAGCTAAGTCACAACATGACTCAGGTGACTAAAACTACATTGGGCTTCACAGGAAACAACACACGATGACTTCACGATTTCTGTTTTCAGAAATGCATGAAGGAATGCAAAGGTCAGAAGATGGAGATCTCGGTTCATATGAAGGATGGGATAATGGACTTGCAAACTCACGTGGAGGATGGCTGAATGACCAACGAACTACCAACACGATTGTTACAAGGGAAAAACTCTCTATGGCCAAGGGTAAACTACAATAGACATTTCTGACTACAGAAACCAACTCAATTCCAACATATTCTATATGAATTGATGTGCAAGACAAGAAAGAGGCCTACCTCGATCCAACGTTTGATGATGTTCCATGATTGAGCACTTCAACCCAAAGCTTTATACCTGCAATAAGTTCTTAACAAATGAGCAAAGCAAGTATATAATGATGATATAAAGGGGTTAGCACATCAGATAGCATAATCCATTAATGAACATTACAAACACGCCCATATATAATAATAATACGTTTTCAATATACCAATAGGACGGGAAATGAGTATTTCTATTAATAATTGATTAGTAGAAGTGACAACATTACAAACTTCTGTGTCGGCACAGTTTGAAACCAAGAAACCAAGTTCCTTCCAATTGGGCCTCCACCACTTCAATCCTCCACTAAAGGCAAGCTCATAGGAGAGAGTTAATGAGGTTCTCTAAAAAATAGGGAAAGAGCTTGGGGGCTGAACACCGTGTTCAAACTTGAGGGACAAAGGGATGCAAACTCAATTTGAAGTAATTTCTCCAGGGTAACTTTGCTCTCAAAGTTGAATGCTTTCTCCTCTTTTCCATAGCTTAGAATTGTGCTTTTATAGCCTTCATAATGCAACCAAAGGGCCGAGTTGGAACATTTCCAGTATATGGAAGGCCAAGCATCAGAGATCTCCTGTCGTGACATGGGAACCCAACTTCATTTTTTTATTTTTTGGCACAAATCCCGATGTAGGTGGGATGTAGTGGAGCAGCCAACGTATACACATCTTTCATAGCTGATAGGGAGTGTATATGTGGAAAAATCTATATTTTTGGCTCTGGATTCATCAAAAAAGGATGGCAAGTATACATAGGGAAATGGAAAAAGGCCCTCTGTGCAAGATAGAAATGGTGAGGCAAATCTTGCTATAACAACGATTTGACTCATGGGTTACTGGTTTCAAAGATCCATGATGGATGCTCCCCGGTTCATGGTTAGACAGTGGGTCGAGAATGGAAAGAGAACCCACAACACAACTAACGCTTAATCTTTTAACTGCATGAGCCTAGGTCGACAATTGTCTTCTTGGAGCTGCATGTGCTCCATTTAGCCTACATCCACAACCACCATGAACTTAGGATAACAAAACATATTATGTACACCTTAGTTTTTAGGAAATAATATTAAAATATTATACCTCTAGAGGTAAGCCCCTAGGACGAATTACTTAGCACCCCCTTCCTTACCCTACCTAGTGGATCTTAGTCCCCCATAACTCTTCTTCGTGGTCGGTCTACATGCAACAATGTTTATATTTTTATTAATGATCTACATAATTACATATACAAACAAAATATCATCCTCCTGGCCTTGGCATCTAGCTCACCAGCCTAATAAATACATAAGTTCCTTAGGTTATAATCACTCAGATCACTAGCCTATAAGAAAAATTACAATTCAGCAGGGGCTCGTCCTTGGGGTATTACACTTGGAGGGTGAGCTTTTCAACATTAAAATCTGGCATGAAATCAACGTGGCACCAATAAAAAGTTACATCGAAGAATGGTTCAAGAAAGATATCGATAAACTGACCAATGAAGGGAAATAAACAATTGAGATAGTTCCTGTAACCGTTGATGAAAACGATGAAAGGACATTAGCAAGAAAATGAAAATATGTGAGAGGCCATCATAATAAGTTTATGCTGATCACATCCTTGTTTTTATTTATCAAGTCCTTCATCAAATTATCCCACCTCTTTCACTAGAAAGGTTTAATCGAAGACTGATAATTCCTTTTTTCTACTTACCAGGTCTTGCTTTTTTTCTACCACCCACCGTCTTCCTTCTAAAATCTTATTTATTGTATTTATTTTCTTTATCATCCGTGGGATCCCCAATCCTAGTCTTTAAGACAAACACATTTACAATTTCAAAGAATATGTAACAAACTATATATTTTTTATAAATTTCAAGAGAGCTACTTTGGGAACAATCTCGACTGTGATTTGTAACCCTGTTTTCAAAATATAAAGTATTTGAGGTTGATATATCATTATATTTATTTGAGCTTCCCATGTGTCCACTTTGTTAAAGTTATGTTATGCATGCAAATCATCTTTATTTTTTATGTGATAAAAAATCTTTATCTTAAAGTATGGTGGATGTGAGGAAATTTTGCTTATTTTCTTTAAATGTGTGAAGTGTGTGATTCCTGGTCCTTTCTCAGGAAATTTCTTTAAAAAAGAAAACAAAAACATTTTCCTTTTATTTTCTCGCAATTTTTATGTTTCTTTGAATTACTAGGACAAACTTCTGTCAAGTTACACATTTTGAACATAAATAAATGCCAAGAGAATCTAAAGAGGAGTACCACATCTATCAAAATGCAGGGGGATTTACATCCTCGTGAGGTTTCCATTTAGGTCATAATGGATTCAAGCATCAACATTTTTGGTGACCATACTGGGGAACTAAACTGAAATTTGGAACCCAGTCTAGCATTTATGAAAAATATATGACTTTGCCCCAGGATGATCAGCCCCACTTAGAAATTAGATTGAACAATCAACGAAGCATCTTACATCAGTTATACAATCTGGTAATAAAAACATCTAAGACCTAAGAAGAGTTAGAAAGGTCCTAGCAGATCTTAGTCCAAGAAGAAGAAAGAGAAATCCTCTGAAGACAGAAGAGAGAGGAATGACAAGACCAGATAAATCAAAGGCTATATAGAGAAACACAAGAACAAGGTTGGGATTGAAGTTGGACGAATACAAGGGGCCCATTACCAGAAGTAAAAGCAAGCAACTCTTTATTCTTAGAAGTGAAGAGCCTATCCCTGGAATCTCTCTGGACATGGAAGAAAGAAACGAACAAACCTAAGACGAGCATCATGAGGAGAGACAAGGAGGAAGAAGAGATGTTGCAAGAAATCAATGAAACCTAGTATTTGAAAATCGAAGGAGGGTAAGAGATTCCCCTCTAAATATTATAAGTGAACAACATGATCTCCCTGTTCTCCCTAAGGGCACCCAAAAGGAATTTTCTGGAGATGGAGCAATCGATGCAAAGAGGCATCTCCACCTATTTCTTGATGTTTGTGATTTTCAACGTGTTGAGTATGATGTTGGCAGAGGGGCAGACCCAGGGTTCAACTATAATAGTGCACCAACAAGCCCTAACTACTAGCCCTTTAGGAAACACCTATGAAGCAGATGCAATCTCACCCGAAGTAGCAATAGGGGGTTGCAGGACACATGTGTCTACAACCAGAGGAAATGAAGTGGAATCAAGGCAACCACACACGGAGATTAGATTATTCTGTCCAAGTATAAACCTACTTCCTATAGTTATATATCATATCTAACATACAAATGCATCATCATATTAATAGAAGTAAAGAACACAACATCAATCACTCACAACACAAGATATACGTGGTTCACCCTCTCCTTAGGGATACGTCCACAGAACTGTGCTTTATAACATATTAGGTGAAAGCTTACAGTTCTATCTGCGCTCTTATCTTGCATATCTTCTGCCCTTCTCTCTTCTCTCTATCTCCCTTCCCTGCACACCCAGCTGCAGGTTTGATCTTCGCACCCAGCTAAAGATATTACAATACCGAATGCTCTCACAACACAACACTTCTCTCTCTACATTAACAACAACAAACTCCTCTTTACATCAACGAACTCTGAACGAACCCATACTAGGTCCTCTTGACCTTTATTTATACATAACAATAGCTCACTGATAGCCTTAGGCCGAAACTTAGGTGTCAAAACCCTAGATACCAAAACCCTAGGAGTCTAAAATCCTAGGTCAACTTGACCCACGTTTTTCAGGGCTTCAACATCCTGTCTTTCCTTCCTTCCCGCGAGGTTCTCCAAAGCATCTAATGGTGGATTTTTCCACTTGCTGAGTTGTCCATGATCCACCTTCCTTGCTAATCTGTCTTCCTTGATATCTTCATCCAATGACTTGTTCTCTTGGACTTCGCTCCATCTTTTCTGCTTCTTTAACCACTTTGACCTGATCTCAATCTACCTTCCTTCCGCGCAGTTCATGTTTTGCATTTTCTTCCATAATATTTGCTTTCTTCCATAACCAAGGGCCAATAGCCCCCCAACACTCACCGGTGACTCATCCTGAGGCACTCTGATCTGAATCTTCTGCTGTATCTCGACTTCAGACTACACAACGTAGCCTGTGATGTTTGCTCCATTCCTCCACCCTATGTGCATAATGTCTTTCTTGTTTTTGGTACCTAGTCTCAACTTCACTTGGTACCTAGACCCTTCTCCTTCTATTTTTACTGAGATTTGCGAGGCAGCTGGTTGTCATAGGACAATTTCAACTGGCTCCCATTCACCAATCCTTCCTTCCACTCCCCATTCAAAGTCTTCAGCTGCGCAACTCCTCCTTTTGTAACATAGGCAACCTCATATGGGCCCAACTGATGTGTTCTGAATTTCCCTGGATGCTCAATGAACTTTCTATCATATACCAATACCAGAGCTCCTTGCTTAAATTCTTTCTTCTTGATATGCCTGTCATGGTAGGATTTTTCTCATTCCTTCTGAACCTGCTGATGAAATCCTGCAATAAATATGTCTTCTTCTAGTTTGACCAACTGTGCGAGCCTCTCTTGAACAATGCCAATTTCATCCATATCTGTAAAGGCTGCAATTCTTAATCTAGGAACTAAATATTCCATGGGTACAACTGCTTCTAGGCCATAAACCAACTAAAAGGGAGTCTGTATTATCAACTTCTTACAAGTGGTTCTATAGGCCCATAATACTGCTGGTACTCTCAAATCCTAGTCATCTCTGTTTACACTACAAATATTCATCAATGCTATCTCCAAGATCTTGTTGAAGGCTTCAACTGTACCATTCACCTACGGGTGGTAAGGGGTGCTCTTCTGATGGTGAACTTCAAATTCTTGAGTCAAGGCTTAATAAGTCTTATTAATAAAATGTATACCTTGATCACTCATGAGGATGTTTGGGCTTCCAAACTTGGTTATGATATCATCAAATATGAAACGCGCAACTATAGTTTCACTACAGTCCTTAACTTCTCTTGCTTCTGCCCATCTGGTCAAATACTCTGTCGCAGTGATGATGTATCTGGCTCCTGTGCACTTCCCTGGTGGGTTTACATATCCCACGAAGTCAATGGCCCATTTCTCAAATTCTTGTAAGGTTAGCTGGGATTCTAATGACATTTCATCTCTTTTGGAAGGTTTCCCAACTCTTTGGCATACATCACAGGCTCTGTAGTATTATTTAGCATCTCTGTGTAAAGTGGGCCACCAGAGGCCAGCTCTAAGAACCTTCTGCGCTATTGATTTTACTGCATAGTGTCCTCGAGTGATGCCTTCATGAGATTCTACTAAAATCGATGGTCGTTCTGCCTCCATAACACATCTTCTTAGGATCTCATCAGGTCCCATCTTATATAGCTGTCCAGCTATAAGTGAAAAATCTGCAACGCGCACTACCAACTATTTCTTCTAAATGACTGTGTATTCATGAGGTGCTATTCCTATTGATAGGAATTGGACTATCTCAGCGAAGTGCTCATCCACCTTTCTAATGGCCAACAACTGTGCATATGACAGTGTATCCTCCAAACTAGTAGGTTCCTCTCCATGTTCCAACCTAGATAAGTAGTCAGGTCCCTTGTTCATCCTTCTTGGCTTTACCACAATTTCAAAATCATATTCCTGAAATAACATAAGCCATTTGCATATCCTACCCCCAAACACTGGATTGTTGACTAGGTATTTTAGTGCGGAGTGGCCAGTGAACATATTAAAGTGTCATTGTAACCATTAGTTACGAAACTTCTGTAGCGCATACACCATGGCTGACCCTTCTCTCTCAGTGGTCATGTAATTGATTTCAGTTGTAGATAGTTTCCTTCTAGCAAGGGCTATTGGGTGGTCAATGTCTCCTGCTCCTGGTTGTGCTAACACTTCTCCTAATGCAATAGAATATGCATCGACATGCACATGAAATTCCTTGCTCCAATCTAGAAAAACCAGAATAGACGCAGTAACCATTTTCTGTTTCAGTGTGTCGAAGCTCTGCTGACATTCTTCTATCCATTGAAACTGAAAATACTTCTTTAGAAGATTCTCCATAGGTGATGTAATCTGTGCATATCCCTTAATGAACTTCCTATAGTATCCAATATGTCCCAACGCAGTGCACAACTGTTTGAATGAAGTAGGAGGGGGTAAATCGACAATAATGTCAATCTTAGATGGATCTACCAGTAACCCCTTCTTACACACAATATGACCTAACAAAATTCCAAAGGGTGAAAATGCATTTCTTCAGGTTCAGGGCAATCTGACATTGCCTACACTTATCCAACATTAGTCTTAAGCATTCAATATGGTTTTTCAATAAGCTAAAAACAATCCAATCATCAAAATAGGCTTCCCTAAATTTATGTATCTAATCTAATCTAATCTCAAACTGGGTATCTTCTAATCTAGCCAGCCACTCGTATAGCTCCTTATGAATCCCTCCAAAGAAAATCTTGTGTATATTAGTAAAGATATACCTTCACAACCAGTCTTCTGTGCTAATATTAGGGTTCTTATTCTGAGATTCTGTGAAGTCCTTCTCCTGTTCTTCTATCCACTTCTAAATCTCTATCTTTGATGGAAACCACCTTGACATTCCCTCAAGAAGATCCCTGTCCTAGAAACAGAACCAATTGTTGGCACAGGGACAGACCTAGGGTTTATCTCTAATAGTGCACCAACAAGCCCTAACTACTGGCCCTTTTGGCAACACCTGTGAAGAAAATGTAGTCTAACCCAAAGTAGCAATAGGGGGTTGCAGGAAACAGGTGTCTACAACCAGAAGAAATGCAAGTGGAATCAAGGCAACCACACACGGAGATTAGATTATTCTGTCCAAGCATAAACCTAATTCGCATGGTTATATATCAGATCTAAAATACTAATGCATCATCAGGGTAACATAAGTAAAGAACACAACATCAATCACTCACAACACAAGATATACGTGGTTCACCCTCTCCCTAGGGATACGTCCACAGGACTATGCTTTATAATATATTAGGTGAAAGATTACAGTTCTATCTGTGCTCTTAGCTTGCAGATCTTCTCTCCTTATCTCTTCTCTCTATCTCCCTTCCCTATGCACCCAACTATAGGGTTGATCTTCGCACCCAACTGAAGATATTACAATACCAAATGCTCTCACAACACAATACTTCTCTCTCTACATTAACAACAACCAACTCCTCTTTACATCAACGAAATCTGAATGAACACATCCCAGGTCCTCTTGACCTTTATTTATACATTACAATATCTCACCGACAACCTTAGGCCGAAACCTAGGTGTCAAAACCCTATATAACAAAACCCTAGATGTCTAAAGCCCTAGGTCAACTTGACCCACGTTTTCAGGGCTTCACCAGCTTGTATTTCCTTCCTTCCCGCGAGGTTCTCCAAATCATCTACCGATGGATTTTTCCTCTTGCTGAGTTTTCCATGATCCACCTTCCTCCATGATCTGTCTTCCTCGATCTCCTCATCCAACAACTTTCTCTCTTGGACTTTGCTCCATCTTTTCTTCTTATTTAACCACTTTGACTTGATCTCAATCAACCTTCCTTCCGCGCAGTTCGTGTTTCACCTTTTCTTCCGTAATATTCACTTTCTTCCATAACCAAGGGCCAAAATATGAGGATGTCATGGTAAGGTTGTTCCTGCAAACCTTATCAGGAAGAGCGTATGAATGGTATACAACATTTCCCAGCAGATCAATTCGCTCATTTAATGACCTCAAAGCTATTTTTCTGACTATGTTTTCCCCTCCAATTGCTTATCATACCCATCTCACCGATTTCACCCAAATTAGTTTGATAAAGAATGAAAGGATGCAATATTTTAATCTTAGGTTCAATACAAACTTGAGTAGGATTCAAGAAGATAAAAGGCCAAATGACCTAGTCATCCTCGATTATTATAAGAATTCAATGCCTCCGAATGTGAAATATGCTATCAGAACATCCCAAATGGATACCTTGGAGGAGACAATGACTAAAGCCACTGAGATGGAAAAAATTATGATTGAAATGGGTTTCGATCCTGACATTATACTAGGAAGAGTAAAAGGGTAGCTGGGAGGATTAAATATTGATAATCAAGGAGCTTCCAGTCCAAGAAAGAATGAATAATTCAAGCCTTGACTGACTCAAAACCAAACAATGGGAGGAGTATTTTTCAAGGGAACCATACATGATGTAAAGGTTGACCTTGTGGCAACACGAGAAACTAAGCAAAGAATCAAAATCACACAGATGAATAGAACTATCAAGAAAATGCAGAACAAGATAACCATACTAAGAAGGGGAGATAATTATGTGGAAAATCCAAGAATGCCAATCCCAGAGAAAAGAAGGAATCCTCCCCAAGAAAAATGAGTGAGGTTTGAGAAAATGGATAATCCGCAAAGAACAAGGGTTCCCAGATAACCTACTCCTAATGCGGTTGTTTTGGATGATGTGTATGACGAGCAATTAATTGAGCAAGATAATTATTACTCACCTGATGAAAGCTCTAAAACTTTGAAGATGGATGCGATACATCCATGTATATATTTGAAGAGGGTGACAATGATCCCAACTCACAAGAAAACATTGCCTAGACAAGAGGATTTGTAAATAGAAAAAAAAATAAAGGGGATTCTGATAAAGAAAAAGAAAAAGAAAAAATAAATGAGAAAAGAGAAAATGATAAAGTGACAGATAGTGTTGGAAGTAAAAGGAAACACATGATGTCAAACTCCACTCAAATGACATATAATGTCGTAGAGGATTTGAGTAAATTAAGGATAAACCTTCCCTTTATGGAAGTGGTGAAGATTCCCCAGTAAAGAGAGAACATTTTGAAATTGTTGGATGATCCATCTGAAAGAGAAAAATTTGTTGTTACTAGTCCAAAACAAAGCCCGAGCCAGTCAATTGCCAAGATGAGAGGTAAATTTCCTCCCTTTTACATTTCTATTGAAAATAATGATGTTGCATTACATAATTGTTTAGTTGACACTGGTGCGACAAATAATATCATGCCACTGGCGGTCATGGAAGCATTGGGCATGAGTTGCACCAAGTATTATGAAACTGATGAGAACATATATGCAATTGATTCTAGAAAATTGCCGGCTTATGGAGAGATTAAGGACTTTTATGCTTGGATTATGGTAGCCCCCCATATTATTACAGTTTTCAATATTATTGTGGTGGACCTTCCTCAAACATATGGAGTTGTGCTGGGAAGGGATTGGACATCTATGATCGAGGGATATATAATTAACGATGGAAGTTTTATGATGCTGACAGGAAAAGAAAGAGCAATGATTAAAGTGCCTCGTGAACTTAGAAAATCCTTCTCTTTCAAGAAGAAGGACAATGAATTGATGGAGGATTATATAGATGTCAGGATTGGAAACTATGTTATCCTAGACATAGAGCATAACGAAATCCTAGAGCAAGTTCAAGAAGCGAAGAATCAAGAATGCCTGTTTGAAGGCTACTGGAGGATGTCATTTGATGGAGCTTGTTCAAATTCTAAGAATGGAGTTGGAATTGTTCTTATGAGCCCAAATCAGGTTGTGCATCCATATGCTATTAGATTGGTGTTTTCATGCACTAATAACGAGGAACAATATGAATTTTTGATTCAGGGGATGATCCTTGCACAAGAAAAGAAAATATAACATCTAATTGTAACTAGAGAATCAGATTTGGTGATCAATCAGGTTACCTAGAGTTATAAAATAAAAAAGGAAAGACTTAAGTTATATTTCAAAAGAGTTAACGAATTGATGGAATTTTTCAGTTCCTTCAACATTTATTTCATTCCAAGGGACAAGAATCACAAGGCAGATTCATTAGCCTTGACTGCCTCATTGTCAAACCTAGACGATATCCATACAAAATGTCTTTCCAAGTAGAAAAAGATTTCCGACCGTCTGTGCCCGATAACATCGAATATTTGCAAGTATTTGAGAATGATGAACAACTGGGAAATTTTTTGTGGAATGATGATGATGATGGGGATGATCACTCTTCTGCTGTCCCCAAAGATTGTATATAATCTGAATCTCTTTTTACAAAATATGATCATTCTAAGAATATCCTTGAAGAAGTTTCAGTTCAAAAGGTGCAAGAAACAAGAAAGGTCAATATTGGAACTAACAACTCCCCAAAATATATCAACTTGGGAGTTGATTGCACCACTGAGGAAGTTGATCAATATGTTGCCTTGTTCAAAGAATACATTGATGTGTTCACTTGGACCTATGATGATTTCAAAGTTTATGATAAAACTATATTACAACATATCATTCCTTTGAGGGAAGAAGTAAAGCCAGTAAAGAAAAAAATAAGGATGATGAATCCCAAACTAAAACCTCTGGTAAATATTGAGTTGGAAAAATTGAAGAAGGAAGGAATAATTTATCCCATTAGACACTCCAACTGGCTCTTAAATCCCGTGATCATAATAAATAAGACCGAGGAAATCTGGATGTGTGTCGAATTCTGAGACCTTGACAGAGAAAGCATAAAGGATAACTTTCCTTTACCTAATATGGAGTTCCTTCTCCAACAAGTCACTGGATCAGCCTGCATGTCCATGTTGGATGGTTTTTCTGGATATAACCAAGTCTTGGTGGATGAGGAAGATAGGGAAAATACGACAATTATCACTCCTTGGGAGACATATGCATATGCTATAATGCCCTATGGTTTGAAGAATGATGGAGCCACATTCCAAAGGGCCATGGATCATGCATTTAGTAGTTTGATAGGAAAATTTAAGGGAAACTATCAAGATGACTTGACGGTGCATTAAAAAACAAGGGGTGATCATATGCATCATTTGAGAACAGTTTTTGAAATATGTAGACTATATGGTGTCTCTCTAAATCCAAATAAATGTTTATTCACCATAACTCAAGGCAAACTGTTGGGCCACATTGTGTGCGAGGAAGGGATTTACATAAATCTAGAAAGAGTTAAAGCAATAAATGAGCCCAACTCTAGACATCCAAGAAGGGATTCCAATCATTTTTTGGCAAGATCAATTTTGTGTGAATATTTGTTCCTGACTATACAAGTATCGTAAAGCCAATCAATTTGTTGTTGAAAAAGGAGTAGAGGTTTGAATGGACAATGAACACTCAAGAGGATTTCAATAATATCAAAGGAGCAATCACCACAACTCCAGTCCTCATTAGTTCATATTTTCAAATGGATTTCATCATCTATTCATTTTCTATAGAGACAACTGCTGCATCTGTTCTTACTTAGAAGAATATCAAACAAGAAGAAATCCCAATACGTTTCATGATCAAAACCCTACATGACTATTTGTTGAGGTATTCAGAATTGGAAAAGCAAGCCTTGGCTCTTGTAAAAGAAGTAGCGCATTTTTGGATTTACATATTGAACTTCCATGTTATTGCCTATGTCCCTTCATGTCTAGTGAAGATGCTTCTGAATCAACAATTGAGAGAAGGAAAATGGGCTAACTAGCTGACAAATATATAAGAATATGATATCGATATTAAACCTTTAAAAGCTATCAAAGGACAAGGTTTATGCAAGTTCATCGCACATGGTGATTCTATGGATGGAATGATTTCAATTTCAGTAGGAGAACCATTAGATGATTCAAATTGGTACGAAGATATTTTATTCTACTTAAGGTACGAGAAATTTCCTATCACTATGAACTCCAAAGAGTGAAGAACATTGAAGATGAAGGAAAATAAATATGTGTTGATTGCTGATATACTATTCAAGAGAAATTATGATGGTATACTACTAAGATGTGTTGATGAAAACCAAGCCCAAGAAATGATAAGATGATTCCATGAAGGAATATGTGGTGGACACTTTGCACCTACTGCCACCGCCCACAAGATAATAAGGGATGGATTCTATTGGCCATCAATATTCAAAGACTCGTATGCCACAATAAGGAAGTGTGTATCATGCCAATAATTTTTAGGAAAAATGAAGAGTTCCATGATGCCTTTACAACCCGCAATTGTAGAACAACTATTCTCCCAATGGGTGCTTGATGCTATCGGGCCAATTAATATGAAGGATAGCAAGGGGCATATATACATTCTCACTGCTACAAATTATTTGACGAAATGAATGAAAGTAGTGGCATTAAATAAGGTTGATTATTAAGAGCTAATTAAGTTCCCCAAAGATAATATTCTGTCGAGATTTGGTGTCCCAGATAAATTTATCACATATAATGGTTCGATTTTCATTGGGTCGAAGTTTACGGAGTTTTGCGGAGAATATGGAATTATCATGGGTCAATCATCGAGTTATTATCCACAAGGTAATGGCCTTGCTGAATCTACAAAAAAAAAACACTTGTTCAGATACTGAAGAAAACCATTGAAAAGAACCAAAGGAATTGGCATCTGAAGTTGACGAATGCATTATGGGCAAGATGAACGAATCCAAAGGATAGCACCAAGATGTCTCCGTATACATTGGTTTATGGGAAATAAGCGAAGATGCCAATTGGCCTCGAACTCAATGCATTGACTTTCGTGGTTACTACATAATATACAAAAGATAGTTCATCCATCCAAAGGAGAATCAACCATTTGTTGAAGTTGGAAGAAGAACGAAGAAAATCCATGAATTGAACTTCTTAGAGGCAACAAAGTGTCAAAAGATTTTTTGATCAGAGCACAACTGTAAGGAATTTCTAAAAGGGAGAGCTAGTGTTGGGACAGGGGCAGACCCATGTTTCAACTATAACAACGCACCAACAATCCCTAACTACTGGCCCTTTCGAAAACACCTGCGAAGCATATGCAGTCTCACCCGAAGTAGAAATAGGGGGTTGCAGGACACATGTGTCTACAACCAGAGGAAATACAAAGTGGATCCAAAGCAATAAAAATACAACAACTAGATGTCATTTACCAACTTAAACCTACTTTGCATAATTATATCTCATATCTAACACAATGATGCAATGACAAAATAATCATAAGGAAAAATAACACACATCAATCCCACAGAACAACACGATATACATGGTTCACTCTCTTCATAGGGCTACGTCCACAAAACTATGTTTCTTGATATTATAGGAAAACATACAGTTCTATCTGCACTCTTAGCTTGCATATCTCTCTTTCCTTCTCTCTCTTTCTCTCCCCTCTCTGTGCACCCAACTGCAGGGTTGATCTTCACACCCAACTGAAGATATTACAATACCAGAAGGCTCTCACACTCAACACTTCTCTCTCTCCCAACAATAACCATTCTATCAACAATAAAAATCACAACAACAACAACCCACACCGACGAACTCAGACCGAACATCCAACTCTGAACGAACCCATCCTAGGTCCTCTAGAACTTTACTTATACATTACATGAAAAATTCTAGGTGTCGAAACCCTAGATCCAAAACCCTATGTGTCTAAAACCCTAGGTCAACATGACCCGCATTTTCTGAGCTTTTCCAGCCTGTCTTTCCTTCTTTCCCACAAGGTTCTCAAAATCATCTATTGGTGGATTTTCCCCTTGTTGAGTTGTCCATGATATATCTTCCTTACTGATTTGTTTTCCTCGATCTTCTCGTCCAATGCCTTGTTTTCCCTTACTTCACTCCTTATTTTATTTTTCTTTAACCACTTTGACCTGATCTCAGCCAACGTGCCTTCTACACAGTTCACGCTTCATATTTTCTTTTCCTTTTTCTTCGCTATATTTCTTAATCCATACCCAAGGCCCAACATTCCGCCAACACTCATCTGTGACTAGTCCCGAGGCATTGTAGATCTGAATATTCCATTTCACTTCGACCTCAGGATGTGCAACGCAACCTATGATTTCTTCTCAGTTCCTCCCCATTGTCTACAGACTGTCTTTTCTATGTCTGGTACCCAGTTTCAACTGCACCTGGTACCTAGACCCTTTTCCTTCTGCTTCTACCGAGAGCCGCAAGGTAGCTAGTTGTCATAGTACAATTTCAACCTGCTCCCATTTTTAAACCTTCCTTCCATTCTGGATTCAAGGTCTTCAACTGTGAAAATCCTCCTTCTGTAACATAGGCCACCTCATATGGCCCCAACCAATGTGTCTTGAACTTCCCTAGATGCTTCATAAACTTGCTGTCATAACCAATACTAGATATCCTTGCTTAAATGATTTCTTCTTGATGTGTTTGTCATGGTAAGCTTTATCTCGTTGCTTCTGTACCTTCTGATGGAATCCTGTAATAAATCTATCTTCCTCTAGATCTACCAACTACGCAATCCTTTTTTTCACAACATCAGTGTCATCCATATCTGTAAATGCTGCAATTCTCAGGCTAGGAACTAAATATTCCATAGGTACTATTGCTTCTATACCATAAACCAATTTGAATGGAGTCTGCATTGTCATATTCTTACAAGTGGTTCTATAGGCCCATAACACTGTTGGTACTCTCAAATCCCATTCATCTTTGTTCACACTACAAATATTCGTCAGCAGACTCTCCAAGATCTTATTGAAAGCTTCAACTTTACCATTCGCCTGCGGGTGGTATGGAGTGCTCTTCTGGTGATGAACTTCAAATTCCTGAGTTAAGGCTTCAATAGTCTTATAAATAAAATGTGTACCTTGATCACTCATGAGGATCTTCGGGCATCCAAACCTAGTTATGATATTGTCAAATATGAAATGTGCAGCTGTAGTTGCACTACAGTCCTTAACTTCTCTTGCTTTTTCCCACCTGGTCAAATACTTTGTCGCAGTGATGATGTATCTTGCTCCTGTGCGCTTTCTTGGTGGGTTGATAGGTCCCACGAAATCAATGGACCATTTTTCAAATGCCTGTAAGGTTAGATGGGGTGTAAAGGCATCTCATCTCTTCTGGAAGGTTTCCCAACTCTTTGGTATACATTGCAGGCTCTGTAGTATTCTTATCATCTCTCTATAAAGTGGGTCACCAGAGGCCAACTCTCAGAACCTTCTGTGTTGTTGCTTTTCTTGCATAGTTTCCTCCTGCGATGCCTTCATGTGATTTTTCCAGAATCAATGGTCTTTCTGCCTCCATAACACATATCCTCAAGATCTCATCAGGTCCCATCTTATATAGCTGTGCAACTATAAGTGAAAAATTTTCATCATGAACTACCAGTTGTTTCTCATGAATGATGGTATATTCTCTAAGTGCCATTCTTGTTGACATGAACTGAAATATCTTGACGAAGTGATCATCAACCTACCTGATGGCCAACAACTATGCATATGGTAGTGTATCCTCCAAACTAGTAGGTTCCTCTCCATGTGCTAACCTAGACAAGTGGTCAGGTCCCTTGTTCATTCTCCCTGGCTTGACCACAATTTCAAAATCATATTCTTGGAATAGAAGTAGCCATATGCATATCCTTCCCCCCAACACTAGCTTGTTGACTAGGTATTTCAACGCAGAGTGTTTAGTGAAAATCTCAAAGTGTCCTCCCAACAAGTATTGATGAAACTTCTGCAGTGCATACACCATGGCTAATCCTTCTCTCTCAGTGGTAGTGTAATTTATCTCAACTGTTGAGAGCTTCCTTCTAGAAAAGGCTAATAGATGGTCAATATCTCCTTCTCCTATTTATGATAACACTTCTCCTAATGAAATAGATGATGCATAAACATGCACATGAAATTCCTTACTCCAATATGGGAAAACCAGAATAGGCGCAGTAACCATTTTCTGTTTCAGTGTGTCGAAGCTTTGCTGGCATTCTTCTGTCCATTGAAACTGACAATATTTCTTCAAAATCTTCTCCATGGGTGCTGCAATTTGTGCATATCCCTTGATGAGCTTCCTATAGTAGTCAGTATGTCCTAGTGCAATGCGCAACTGTCTTACTGAAGTAGGAGGGGGTAGATGAAAAATAATGGAAATCTTGGATGGATCTACCAACAACCCCTGCTTACACACAATATGGCATAGTAGCACTCCAAAGGGTGAAAATAAAATTCATTTCTTTAGGTTTAAGGCAATTTGAAATTGCCTGCACGTATCCAACATTAGCCTTAAAAATTCAATATGATTTTGCAATAAGTTAAAAATAGTCCAATCATCAAAATATGCTTCCAGAAATTTATGTAGAAACTCCTTGAATGCTTCGACCACCACCCTAGAAAAGATGGCTGGTGCATTCTTCAATCCAAAAGGCATCACTATGTACTGGTAGGATCCCCATTATGTTGCAAATGTGGTCTTATGGCGATCTTCCTTGGCAATCCCGAGCTGGTGATAACCTGAAAATCCATCTGTGAAGGAGTAGACTTCCTATCCTCCCACATTATCTAACACTTCGTTTGTAAATGGTGTAGGGAATGGGTTATGTAAACATGCATCATTCAGTTTTCTCAATTCTACATAGATTCTAATATCTCATGTCTTCTTTTCTTGAACCACCATAGGGATGATCCATTCTAACTCTTCAACATGTTCTATGATTCATGCTTCCAACATTCTGTTTAATTCAATCTTGACTTTCTGCTTATATTTGGGATTCAATCTGTAGGGTCTTTGTTTGACTGGCCTTGCATATGGTTTCAAGGGAATCTACATCTCTCCCATGGTCCCTTTAATTCCCTTCATATCAGTGAACTTGGTTGGAATCAAGTCCTGATATTCATGCAGTAATTCTGTGATGTTATCAATAGTGGCATCATTCAAATAATCTCCAACGTTAGCCTGCTTAGGTGCTTGCTCTGTCCCAATATTGACTTTCTTGATTTTAATTGGCTGTCCAATAAAAGGTATTTTGACTCCCTTTCCTTCTATGTCTCTCTGTCCTTCTATTTATGTGATGTTCAAATTCCTAGGATCATCGTCTTCATCGACATTGATATTGTAACATCCTTACAATTTCTGAAGAGGTGCAGTCCATTCATCCAGATCTTGCTCAACAGGGATTTTAGGTGCCTCCTTAAACACTTTTTGTCTTACAACCTGTAAAGCTTGATCTACCATAGGGTGATGACTTTCAAATAAAAATGTAGCTACAAAATTTTGAGTCATACCTTGCCAATCTGCAGTGGTGAGGTGCAGTTCTGCTTAAAGATACCAGTTGATGGGAATTGTGTCCAGCGTGTTAATGAATTTATATTTCAGACGACTTTGACTTGTGTATATATCTTTGCACCCTTCTACTTGATCTGAGAATCGCACCGTCATCAAAGTGTGACATTGCTCCCAGTCTGCAATGCTCTGCTTGTGTGTTCCCCACCATATTGTTGGCGTTGCTTTAAAGGCCTCATCTAGTGCCAACAGTCTCTATTGTGCTGGTACAATTTCTTCAAATTCGAATAAGAAAGTTTCTAAATAATTTGAACCATCAAATGTGGGAAAATTACTGACTTCTGTGCTGATCCAACGAACTTTCCTGGTCAATATAACACATCTCTACGCATAAACTTCATACATTTTGTTCTTCCAGTTCTCTAGTGCTTCTTCCGAATCTGGTGAACATGCGTTGTCACTTCGCCAACTTAAATTCCCATCTGCAGTAGGATTAATGTAATCCTGCTATCTTGTTGTCAATTTGTATATATTGTCTAGCTCATATGCACGGTCTTCTTCTCTGATGGGCTTTGTGTATATGCGACCTTCATCAAGATCCAGAGGTGCAATGACCCTAAGGCCATCAGCTTCAAATGTCATTCTTCTTTTCTTTAAGTCAACAATAGTAGAATTATTGAAAGCCCAATCAATTCCTAACAATGCAGGATAAGGACAACTATCGTCAACTATCTCAATTACTTCGAAGTCTACAAACATTCTTACCCCTTCAATGTCCACAGGGACATGCTCCAGTCTTCCAAATGGGCTCACAACCTACTGATTATCCATCCTGAGCTTGATAGGGGAATAAATCAACTTAGGTTTTCCCATCAGTGCCCATGTCTGCTTCGTCATAAAATTAACTTCTGATCCTAATTTGAGGACCACATAATCTATATCATAATCTACAATATGAGCATTCAGGTGTAGTTCCTTATTTTCCCTTCTCTTTTTAGATACTTGATGTACTTCTCTAATCAGTAAGGGATCTACCTTTCCTATCTCATACTTTCTGTTCAAATTTTGTATCTCTTGTACAATAATTTCATCCTTAATCAAGTTAATGCAAGTAAATAAGAATTCTATAAGCTTGCTTAACTATTTTCCTTATCTGGGAGAAATAGACTGATCAAATGCTAGAGGCATTCCACATTCTCTTACTTCTGGTTGTGTCTTTGATGAAGAAGCCTCCTCAAATATCTATTTGTCTTTCCTTGGATCAAACTCTTGTGTTTTCTCTATAGCTCTTCTGGCCCTTGATTCTTTTGTGTTCTTTCCTGGGGTCACTCTGTCTTCACCTGTATTAGTGCCTCCTCTAGTGATAACATTGACTTTGGGATCCACTCTATGAGGTTCTGCTGAGATTAGTTGTACTTGCTGGTTTCCTCCTTGTCTCTCCTGAAGCTTGGCCAACAATGCAGGACAATATTCAATGACATGTTCAAATGAGTTGCAGTAACTGCAAGTGGTACAAGGGTTCTAATAGTCCCTTGCCAAGTGATTTGGCTGTGCAAAGTTATAACAAATTATCTGACCTCGATCTCGAGCCATGCCTCCTCCTCATCCTCTTCCTCTGAATCCACTGTGAGGGTTGAAGTTTCCTCTTCCCAGGGAATTAAACTGTGTAGTATTTCCTTCCTGCTGCATCTCTCCTTGAATCATATATGTATCCCTTGACCTTTCATGCAAGAGATCATAATCTCTACAATCCTTCTCATCATGCTGTTATTGGATAAATCTGTAAGTGCGGACACAAACCGATCTCCCTAGATCCACCTGGATCTAGAACAAAGCAAGACAGAATGATACTCTTTCCCTAGATTTAAACTATTGAATATACTAAGAGGCACGATTAAAGGACATACCTTATAATCGCTTCCTTTGGTCTTTGTTGCTCCTACTTCGATCCAGTGCTCTCGTACAGTCAATATCAAAACAATACAAACCAACTGAAGTGAAGAAAGCATAATATATTCAACAATCAATCTATGTATATGATCAAGGAGTTATACAATAAAGTGGAACTAACTTTATGGGAAAGGGAAACATTACTGTATTATATTGATGGAAAGTAAAGATTACAACCTGAGCCTTGATGTTGCAAACTTCCTTTCAATGGCCCTTAGCTCTGACACACACACTTTCTCACTTGCATGAAGAAGATCAACCACCTTTGATAAACTTGCTGGAGTTCTCTAGCTGCTGTAGCTTCAGTCCTTCACACAGTATTTCACTAATTCTCCAATAAACCTCTTTCTTGTTTTAATTCTAACCTTTTCCATGAGAATCCCCTCAATATATAGGAGAGAATAAATTAGTTACTTGGATTAGAATGATCCCAAAATATCAGGAAATCCAGTACTTAGATAACCATTCGAATGCCATCTCATCCTTCTAGAAGATTCCCTTCTAGAAGCTTCGAGAATTCATCTTTTTCCCTTCTTTAGAAAGTGTTTGCACCCTATTAGTTACACACAGTGCAAACTTCTCGCACCCTGGCTTAAGGTAGCCTGCGAGAATCATGCATTCTCGCATGCAAATGTATTAGTAGCCTGCGAACCTTCCTCAAAAATGTGATTTCTGGAAAGAGATGAAGGTAACTTTTCTCAGGAGAAAGTTCTAATGAAGAGCCTGAGTACACCATCATCAATACATCATCATGACAACCAAAATCATGGGTAACAGAATGTCCCCCAAAGTCTGAGATTGGAACCAGTGACAGTCGATAGACTTTGTAAGCTGCATGTGTGTGTCGAGAACCAGGAGCACATCTAATCGGAAACCTGCGAACAATCAAGCATCTGTAGAGTATCATATATATCAATTCTGAGGT
>ML793919.1:70667-114979 GCA_009831015.1 Picea engelmannii
GAGTATTTTTAACGAACCCTAAGAAGGAGTGGTTCGGTCCCATCACGGGTCTGTCAATGTTTGTTTAACGAGTCCAGAGATAGTAAAATTGAAGGTTTTTCAAGATTATAGAGTTTGGAAAAACACTTAAAAGAGAACTCTCTTAGTTCCTTTTTCATAATATAGTCTGGACGAGACCGAAAAAGAGATAAATTATCTCTCACCAGACGCGTATTTCAAATACTTTAGCGAGCGTGAAAATACCAAGGTCGCTCAGTGATCTTTTCATGTTTAGAGAGTCTGAAAAGAGCTTAAAGAGGACTCCAGGGGGGTTCCTTTTTCGTATAACCTTGTTGAGCCCGAAAAAAGTGATAAAACTATGCTCGATCACATTCTCTTGTATTTACAAGCGTAAGAATGGACAAAAACGATGCTTGAGGTTTTATGTAAAAACCATAAAAAACAATCAAAAACACGCCATAACGAAGAAAAATATGTCCATACCCTTGTGTTTAATTATCAACTTCATCACACCTGCAAGTCATTACACTCATCTTGGTATTAGGAATTAGGTTTAATCAATAAATAATCATAAAAAACCCAAAATGACATAGTAAAAAGTAAATCAAATGAATAAATAATCATTTTTACCAAATCATTTCACATTTCCACTATTGAGCTCCAAAACCCCCTTTTTACCCTCCGAGTTTGGCATTAATTTTCGGGAGCGACAGGAGACCATTCGATGAGCCGTCTACTGCATTAAGGTAAGCTCTTCATTCTTGACATTTTCATGGTTTAAAATTTTGATTTCATTGGTTAGTTTTTCAGTTTCAAGTGGTTTTTTTTGAACCCTACATGCGCGTAGGAATTCTCGCAAGCAACCCATACGGGGCCTGCGAGAATGATGCGTTATCGCAAGTGAGCCATGAGCCACCTGCGAGGTGTTCGCACTGTGCAAATGAGGCACCTGCGAGAATCGCATAATCCATTTTTTTTTTAAATATTTAGCCAATGAAAAAGATCCAGATCATGAATAAAATCATTAATCCTCCTTTTATGTTCCTTGTGCAGATAAATAGCCATAAGCATGGTGATTGAGTGGCGTGAAAGAGAACATGAAGAGGATAATGAAAATGTCGAGAATCAATCTCCTACCATAGCTGCATTGAGAGATTGTGGGCTCTTAAAATACTTTCGCATCCCGGGCATGAGGGCCCAAGTCAGACTACTAGAGTACCTGTCCGTATGTGGGACCCAGATCAACAGGTTTTCAATGTGGGAGCTCACACACTGTCCATAGACATTGAGGACATATACTTTTTGACTGGATTTTCCAGGCATGGGTATTATGTCAGCATGACTGGTAGTAGAGGTGGTGGGCTCAAGATGAGTGAGTACTGCAATCAATACTGTGTACCCGAAGCTAAGAGGAAAAAAGGAAAAGTGGCTATCTGGGGGGTACAAGACTTGACCCTCCACACTATCCTTTTTACTATATCTCGGATGGCCAGGAGTTCTTCTCCTCATATGGAATTACAGAGCTACTTCCAGTATGCCATTGAGTGTACTGAGCCTCAAGTATTCAACTGCTGTGCTTCGCAGTATCAAAAGGAAATTAACCAAATGCAGGCGAGGTTAATTGAAACAATTTAGGTATGGTTCTTTGTTAGTGTCCTTCTTCCTTGCGAGGGTCCCCGTATTTATATTGCAGGTTGAGTGGGACTTTGTGGGTCCTAGGGATCCAAGAATGCTTAGATGGTGTCGGCTCATGGCCCGACACGTGGCAGGACCAATCATCAAGTACGACGATATTTTCTTTGACTGGCTTCAAAACCAGATGTTGATGGTCAATGAATACGCTTATGCTGGGTTGGATTTCAGAGGAGATCCGGATTTAGCACTGCTTGAGGACGCTCAGTGGGGAGACCTTGGTAAGAATTACACACATTTTCTCTTTCTAAATGTTTTTTTTTAAATTTTTATCATATTCAAATGTTTTTTATTTTATATATTTATCCAAAGACTAACACAAAATGTTTGTTGATAACACAGATGTTGGACCATATAGACCACCTGGCACCTCTCCTATCCAGCGACGAGGAGAGGTAGCAGCAACACCACCACATTATGCCGAAGATTATTAGGTGGTGGAACAGAATTTAGAGGGTCTGACAGCAAACATTCCAGATATGACTCTGGAAGAGGTTCCACGACGTGATCAATGTCACATTGTAGGGGTATCAGTAGCTATGGGTCGACTGCTTCGTAGGGTTGCTAGGGTAGTCATGTGTTACCATGAGCGTCATCCGTGACGTCACTTTGTAGAAGCTATAAGCTTCAAATTTTGATATTTTGGTCTTCGGACAAACTTTTTTGTAAAAACTCTTTTGATCGTTATATATACAGATGGTTTGTACCGGTTTACTTTATAATGTGTGAATTTTGATGTGTTTAATTTATAAATGGTTCAAATGTCTGTCCAATACATAATTAACCAATGCATCGATTAATGTATTAAGACATCTAGGAATATGTTGATATTCTATGTGATCAAAATAACGTTCCAAGAGGCGAATTCGCAAATACACCCGTAACAAAGTAGGACTTCGAATAGAATAGATATTACTTAGCTGTAGTACTACAAACTTCGAGTCCAGTCGCACAACCAAATGACGAATTCCGAGTGAGATAACATCAACCAATAATTCAATAACGACGCTATACTCTGCAATGTTGTTGGTTGCATGGCCAAGGCATACACCTCGTAAAGATACAAGTTCGTTTGTTGGGGCATAGATTGCCCACGCAACGGAAGCTAGGTTCCAAGTACTACAACTAGCACCATCACCGAAGCCAATATAGGGAAGCGAAGACTCCGACATATGACAATCAAACACAACGTTACATAAGGGCAAAGACCAAATAACATCAAAAGAAAACTAAAGTAACACACACAAAGTATGATACATAAAATACAAGTACTTGTGCACAAATGATTTATGCATAGTACTTCTTCAAGTACAACCCATTCCTAGGTTCACTCAAAGGGATACCATCGTAATCGACCAGCTCATATGCTCCTTTTTCCAAAACTCAGCGAACAATATAAGGACCTTGCCACATCGGTTCAAATTTCCCAGCTCCGAATGCATCTCGATCTTGTTCATAGAGAAGAACAAGATCACCTTCAGAGAAAACGCGAGGCTTGACATGCTTGTCATACTGCGCCTTGAAACGTTTCTTCTAGGCTTCTATTACTAGAGTGGCGTCACGTCAAGTTTCGTCTAATCACATCAAATACAATAGATTCTCTTCTTCAACAGAAGTATTGGGTAAGAGTTCTACAACTATCTTCAGAGAAGGTATCTCACATTCTATAGGAAGAATGGCTTCCACACCATAGACCAATCGAAAAGGCATAAACCCTATAGTGGATTTAACAGATGTTCGGTATGCCCACAATGCCGAAAACAACATCGTGTGCCAGCTTGTTTTATGAATTCCTATCATCCGTCGAAGCATAGTTATAAGAACTTTGTTGATTGCTTCAACCTGGCCATTAGCTTGCGGATAATAGGGTGTTGAGTTATCATGACGAAGACCCAACTTTTCCGTAAGTTCCGACATCATAAAATTCCTAAAATGACTATCGTGATCAGTGACGATAGCTTGGGGAACACCAAAATGAACTATGACATGGTTAAAAATAAACAACGCTGCAGTCTTTCCAGTATTATCGAATGTCGGCATTGCCTCGGCCCATTTTGTAAAGTAATCAACAACTACAATGATGTAACCATGCCCCCCGACCGAGTGAGGGTGACATGTTAGGAAATCAATGCCCCATTTTGCAAAAGGACCAACTGAGACCACAGGATGAAGAGGAGTAGGATGTGACTGAATTTTCTGATTGTAGGTCTGGTAGGCATGGCATTTATGAACGACAGTAATGAAGTCGTTGAACAAGGAAGGCCAAAAATAACCTGCGTGTAAGATCTTCTGGGTAGTATCATACCCAACATATGACCACCACATGCTCTGGAATGGCAGTCATTCAAAAATTTCCCTCAAAATTCAGACAACGTTGAAAAACAGAGTCAATACCCTGATGGTAAAGAGTATCGCCGAGAATAATGTATTGACGAGTTTGATAATGAATGCGACGTCATTCAGTACTAGACAAAGCAGGCCAGAAAGTCTGGGTTTGGAGATATATAATGATATCGCCATACCAAAGATCCTCAGTGCTAATAAGGAAAAGAGATTCATCGGGTAATGAATCTACTGCTACATTTTTCGTGGCAGAGTGAGGAAAATCACATATCAACTCAGCAAAAACTAAGGATTTCTTAGACATGGCACGATTGAATTCCAAGTCAAACTCCTGGAGTATGACAATCCATTTGGAGTATTTTCCCCCTAGAAATTGACGTGTCAAAATGTGTTTCATAGGCTTGCAATGAGAAATCACTGTAGTTTTCCTTGAGAGGATATAATGCCAAAAGTGTTGAACAGCTTGAACGGCAGCCAAGGCCAGTTTTTCAACATGTTGATACTTGATTTCAGTTGATGTGAGACTTCGACTCAAGTAATAAATAACATGTTCATCATGCGCATCATCCTCTTGGATGAGAACCATGGTAATAGTATACTCGGAGGCAACAAGATACAAAAAATAATCACAACTATAATCAGGAGGAAAGAGAAGCAGAGCTCGTGTGAGGGACAACTTCAAAGCCTCGAAAGCATTGTTGGCCACGGTATCCCAGACGGACTCTGAATCTTTCTTTAGTAGCCACGTAAAACCACGAGTAATCTCGGTGTAATTAGGGATGAAACAATGAAGAAAGTTTGCTTTCCCCTGCAAACTTTACAACTGGCGCAGTGTAGAAGGAGGAGGGAGATTAAGAATCACCTCAACCTTAAGAGGATCTACCCAGATCCCGTGACGTGAAACAATGAAACCTAGAAGACGACCATATTCTACGCAAAAAACACATTTGTGAGGATTTAAACGAATATTATAGAACCGACAATGAACAAAAATGGCTCGGAGATGAGTGGGGTGATCGACTCGGCGTAAAGAATGAGCTGGTAAATCATCCAAATAGGGTTGAACAATATGCTTTATATCATGAAAATCATAAGACATAGCACGTTGAAACGTTGCGCCAACATTCTTAAGACCGAAGGGGAGTTTCCTATAGGCAAAAGTACCCCAAGGACATATAAAAGCAGTTTTAGGTTGGTCCCCGGGAGCGATGTTAATTTGATTATAGCCGGAGAAACCATCCATGAGAGAGAAGATTTCACTTCTGACATAGTCATCGACAATCTGGTCAACGAAAGGGGTTGGAAAGTTTTCTTTTGGACAAGCTTTGTTAATATCCCTATAATCAACACATACACGAATACTTCCAGCTTTCTTATCAATTGGAATAGGGTTGGAAACCCATTCTGTCAGAGCCACAGGATAAATAAAGCCGGCTTTGAGAAGTTTTTCAACCTCGATCTTTATAGCCGCCGCTTTACGTGGGTGGACTGGATGAAGGCACTGTCGGACAGGTTTAGCTCCGGTATATGTATTGATCTCATGTACAACAATAGCAGGGTCAATACCGGGCATCTCTTCGTAGCTCCAGTCAAAGATGTCACGAAATTATTTGAACAGAGATGTATAAGTGACAATTTCAGCCGAAGAACACGAAGCTCCAATATGAACATTTTCAACTATCCTAGGTTTAATGGATATGTCAATGGGAATCGTGGGAGAGATATTACTGAGGTTCCCTTCAGCAAACACATCATGTGTAGATCCGAGAATGGTCGATATGACAACAACGATCGACGGAGGCGAAATCCGTTGGTAGTTTTCAAGAGTGTGTTGTTCCAGAAAGAGTATGGAACGATGATGCCCATCGTCCCAAGGGGTGTCCTCCATGACAGACATGATCATCTCGTCAGTAGGAAAGATAACACGGAAAATATCGGGAGACAACTCATCAAGAGAGGGGGTAGAAGGTGTTGCCGATTGAATGGCATGATAAGCAGATTCAACCGGACTTAACGACATGACATCGTCGAAACGAAAATGATCTCCAGGGTCAGGGACAATCCAAGGGTCATGTGACACAGGAAGTTCGTGAGGCATGGTGGAGATCATGTTGATAGAAGCAATAGATGGGTGTGGAACATCGAGCGGAGGAATAGGGAAAGTACCCATTAACGAAGAGTCCTTTAAAAGGCCTACATCGACATTCTCGTAACCTGGCAGGGTTTTAGCTATAAATGGCATGTTGCCAGTGCGCGTATCATAATTGAAGAAGGCAAGTTGGTCAACAGTAACTACCTTTTCTTGATGAGGAAAATGTACTACACGGAAAAGTGTTGACACTACCGCACGCATGGAATCTATCCAGCTACGACCAAGCAAAAGATTATAATCAAGGGGAGCATCGAAGACTTCCACTTCAACTTGGACGGTCTTACCTTCTAGTGTAACAGGCAACGATGGAAGAACACTGTAAGGCTTAAAACCAAAGCCATTGAAGGCTTTCAGAGTATTTTGTGATTCATTTAAAGGAGGAGAGCCAATGGCTTTCCAACAAGCAAAAGACATTACACACGTAGAGGCACCCTCATCGATAACAGTTCGACAAATGTTCTTGTCAGAGACAACAACTTGAATTTGAAACGCGAGTTGAGGTGGTAACCTTGGAATGTGATATTCCAAGTCAAAGACTATTAAATTCGTATCAGTTGGATCAATTCCACCTATAGCTTTCAACAGTGCCTTTCGTTGTGCAGGACAAGACTGAAGGACTTCAAGGGTTGACATCGCTGAAGGTGCCTGGGCCAGATCTTCCACAATACTGTATTTCTGGGCCACACGAGCATGAGGATTGAAATCCAATTTCCTAACGACACCCTTAGGGGGTCGTAAGACTGTATCAATTCTCAGTCGTTCGAGATGAAGAGGACCATTTGTAGGTGGAGTCGATGGAGAGGGCTGTACCAAATCAGGAGGTAAATCGTCAACCTTCTCTGTAGATGGAGTATAATCTTTGGCTCTAGTCGTGAGTGCAACGTTGTTCTACTTAGAATCATCAGTACACATCAAAACATATGATGTGGTAGAAGTAGATGGTTGGTCATGAATGACCAACTGAGCCTTTTGTTGAGACGGGAAGGGTTGGGACAAGACTGCAGGGGTAGATGGTTTGGACGTTCCTTGAAGGAACTTAGTGACCTCAGCACGTCGTGGACAATCCTTCGTGTAGTGATCGTCACCACAGATAAGGCAAGGGTAGTGTGGTTTGATCTTATCCCGATATTCAATAGGGGTATTTTTAGGCTGCTCTGTTTGATTATTATTTTTGCCCTCCTTATTCTTGCCTCTCCCCTTTTTAGATTTATTTTTACCGGTCGGGGTAGATTGAACGACGTTCACCTCAGAAGTTTTACCGGTGGAAGTGGCAGGAGATGGAGCATTATGAACATTAGAAGAAGCAGACTTAGGATTGGTGCTTGAAACAAAATGTGAATGGGCTTGGGCAGTACCAATCACACCATCAGCTGCATGTGAGGTAGCTAGAGTAGTTGAAGTGCTGGAAGTACTAGGACGGGGTAACTCAGGTAATAAATCATAAAGCATTCCCGTTTGCAAATAAATGAGATCAAGATATTGAGCACGACTTATAGCCTGCTCTTTCATGACAACACCACCCATGGCAATGTCTTTACCAATTTCATTCACAAAGGATTTTGTAAACCATTCGGCCAGTAACTGATCGGGGAGTTCAAGTTTAATGAGACGTCGTCTCCTTCTCCACTCATGGATATGATCAGAGATATGAGTGCCTTTATTTTGTTTGAAGGAAGTCAAAATCTTAGTCCCAGTATCATAACGGATCGATAATTGGTAATGCGTAAGGAAAGCCATAACTAGGGTGTTGAAATCAGAGAAGAAACCTCATGGCAATTCAATATACCACTTCGCATCATAACCAGTAAGGGTTCGTTGAAAAAGACGTAGACGAATAGAGTCATCCATCAATGAGTTGGATGAACACCATAGGTGAAAGGTCATCACGTGATTGTTCGGGTCCTCTCTCGCTTTGCCATCGAATTTAGGAATGTCTGATGGAAACTTAGCTGGAATAGCAGGCCATTGGGGAGAGTGAAAAATAGGATCATTTAGAATCCTAGACAAATCTGGAAAATCCAAAGTAGCAAGAAAAGGTAATTGTCGATTCAACTGCGGGTACTGGTGACTTTGGGGTGGAAGCCCTGTTGGAAAACCAGTAGGACCGTACACAGTCTATCCATAATGGGAAGATCTCGGCTGATTCGGTGGTGGTTGGAGAGGATAGTAACTCCAAGGATTGTAACCTTGAGTTTGATTAGGGACATGAGTTTGAGCATTGTGACCCTAACCCCAAATAGGATTGGGTATACCTGGATATGGTTGACCTATAGTAGGGACAATCTGTTTCCCCCCAGTCGTTTCAGGAAGATTTTGTAGCATCTGATTCCAATACTGGGCCAAAGCTGTAGGTATATTTTGTCCAAAAGGTGGGGTTGGTCCCCCTATCATAGGTGGTGTTCCAACTGGAAGTTGTGTGCCAATCATAGGTTGTGTAGTAAGTGGATTGTGTCCGGTAAGAGGAAGTTGAGTGGTACCACCCTGTCCACCAACGGGAACCTGCAAGTTAGATGTAATGGACGGTACCGTGCCACTAGGATTAGGAATGCCAGAAGGAAATTGAGGGAGTGTCGGAATAAAACCAGGAATAGGGTGCCCAGGAAAAGGAAGACCACCTGGAGAACTGGCTGGGGTTTGTGGAGGTGTTGGATTGGAAGCATTCAACAAAGCATTCAACGCATGATAACCGGGTGGTAGTGTCGGGTTGACATCAGGCATTCGCTGGGTATTGATAGGAGCAAGACCAACTGCAGTAATCTCGGTTGGGACACTTGTAGTATTCGCGAGATGGGCCATCTCGTCAGGGAGAACAAAGTGATAAGTGGTATTCACTGGTATAGTATCTGTCTTGGAAAACACCGGAGGGTTGATTTCGTAAACTGGAGGTGACTCAGTACCAAAAAGGACCCTTCGAAAATCACCTGACCAAAAAGGATCTCGGCCTTCTACACCGGGAAAAGGCCCAGTGGTTGATTCAGAAGATGTAACAACTGCTTCTTCAGAAGAATTTAATCACACAAAAGGTCGTTCACCATGGCGAATGCGATAGTCCTCTCTAGTATTGGTAATTCGAAAAGGTTCTAGAGATTCAGTTGATTCCACTTGTGGTGTGGTGACAACTGGGACTTCACTTGTTTCCATATGTGGTGGGGTAACAACTGGGACTTCACTCTGGTGAGGAGAGCCCTCAGGTGTACTGGTAGGCAAGGGTTGAGAATTGTCCAGATGCTCTGGATATAAACCTTGCATTCTACGTGAACGACGTGGGGGAGAAATTGTAAACGAGTGATAAGCTCCACGAAGAAATTCCTATGGTAAACTTCGAGAAACAAACAACACGCGCTAGTAAACAAAATCTAGGAAGCAATTACCAAGCAAACAAGACCTTCTAATTTCGAAGCCACTAGTTGGTGATGAAAGCCAACGTCACAACAACGAGATGAGAAGGGGTGGGGCTAGGATGGAAAAGTTATGCTGATGACCTGCTTAACGGACTTACACCCTGGTGCAAGCTCCCACACATAATCGTGGGTATACCCTCCAAGGAGCCCGAGTGAGTTTGGTCAATGTCAATTCCAGGTATCGTGAAGACTTTCCCCTCCACAGTCACCTTGGGTAAGAACCTAGATATATAGGCCACTAAGGTCACCACAAACAACAGTAAAGCCTGGGGGAACAATCGACAGTCTGATCCACATGCAAGGGCAGGGTATCTAGCCCGAAATCAACTCAAAAGTCTTCCACTCATCATTGTGGGTATACCTCTGAGTGACCCCCGTAATATGTGCAATCTCTACACTGATGTCAACAAAGCAGGGTGAGTAACTTTGCCAATAGCAATGCGACCTAGTGCTTGACCCTTGTGTAAGAAGGGATTCCTAGGACAATATGTTGCAAATGGAATTTAACACTCCCTAACTCAAGATGCTATTGTGTGTTTTGAGATTTTGGAGAGTGTATCTCTCTTCCTACTCCAAAGCACTAGCCTAGCTAAATGTTGGTGTAAAAGATCCCTAGAAAAGAGTTACTAAATAAATTTTATGATTACACAATGTTCTTAAGAGCTGTTGTTTACTCAAAGGTAACGGAAATGAAACTTATGTTGTATGACTCTGACCCAAACAATGCAAGGATGTGAATGAAATATAACACTTTTCGTTCAATGAATCCTATGTATGGGAGAGAGAGAAACTTTTCCAGATCAACCCTGTACTACAATGCAAAATTTCCTTTCAAATGCCAACACAAACAATCACTTATCAAATGACAATGCTCTATGTGTCTTTTTCAAAAACTTCAAAAATCTCTAAAATTTGATTTTTCAATGTGTTCTAAAAGACAAAAACAATTTTTTGAAAGAAAATCTTGTTGTTCACTTTCCAAAAAGAACCCTCACTATATCAATGAGAAAGAAGAAAATCAAATCATAAAGAATCAAGCAATATCAACCCAATCAACTCTTTCAATGAAAGCAAAAAATAAAGAGCAAACCAATGAATCTTCTCAATGCAAACAAAAATGTTCTTTCAAACCAATAAGCAAATGAGAAAAACCAAGTACTCAACTTTCAACCAATCACTGGTTCTCAACCAATCAAACACACTCAGAATCTGAAGTTAGAGAGAATGGTTTTGCCAAGAAGAGTCAAGAAACGAAAGTCAAGACACAAAGGACAGAAAAAACCTTGAAACCCTAAAATTGTTCACGCATGCTAACTAAAGCAAGAAATATATCAATCAATGGTCCAAGAAACTGATAAGAGGTAATTCAACTGATCTGAGCAGTTAGAAAGACCAAAACTCAATTTCAAAATTTTGAAAAAACGTGTTCGCAGGTAAGCAATATTACACAGTGCGAGAATATATGATTCTCGTAGGTGACCTTTTAGCAAGGTGCGATAACCTCGCACTGAAACCTATGTGCAGGGTGCGAACCTTCCCAATTCTCGCAGGCTACAATGAAGTGCAGTGTGAGAATTCTGGAACATATCCAAAAATTTGAAAAATGAAGTAAAATTCAAAAAAGCTTCTGGACCCAGAAGGTCTATCAGGATATCCTGAAGACTCAGAGACTGATAGGATAGGAGAAAAATGAAATCAGAGCAAATGGCCACAGAAAAACATGAAAAGCCACAAAGAAAATGGGATTGTCCCCAGTGGAGTCGCCAATTTTGTTATTGGATAAATCCATAAGTGCGGACACAAACCGATCTCCCTAGATCCACCTGAATCTAGAACAAAGCAAGACAGAATGATACTCTTTCCCTAGATTTAAACTATTGAATATACTAAGGGGTACGATTAAATGACATACCTTATAATCGCTTCCTTTGGTCTTTGTTGCTCTTACTTCGCTCCAGTGCTCTCGTACAGTCAATATCAAAACAATACAAACCAACTGAAGTGAAGAAAGCATAATCTATTCAACAGTCAATCTATGTATATGATCAAGGAGTTATACAATAAAGTGGAACTAAATTTATGGGGAAGGGACACATTACTGCATTATATTGATGGGAAGTAAAGATTACAACCTGAGCCTTGATGTTGCAAAATTCCTTTCAATGGCCCTTAGATCTGACACACACACTTGCTCACTTGCATGAAGAAGATCAACCACCTTTGATAAACTTGTTGGAGTTCTCTAGCTGCTGTAGCTTCAGTCCTTCACACAGCATTTCACTAATTCTCCAATAAACCTCTTGCTTGTTTTACTTCTAACCTTTTTCATGAGAATCCCCTCAATATATAGGAGAGAATAAATTAGTTACTTGGATTAGAATGATCCCAAAATATCAGGAAATCCAGTACTTAGATAACCATTCAAATGCCATCTCATCCTTCTAGAAGATTCCCTTCTAGAAGCTTCAAGAATTCATCTTTTTCCCTTCTTTAGAAAGTGTTCACACCCTAGTAGTTACACACAGTGCAAACTTCTCGCACCCTGGCTTAAGGTAGCCTGCGAGAATCATGCATTATCGCAGGCAAATGTATTAGTAGCCTGCGAAGCTTCCTCAAAAATGTGATTTTTGGAAAGAGATGAAGGTAACTTTTCTCAAGAGAAAGTTCTAATGAAGAGCCTGAGTACACCATCATCAATACATCATTATGACGACCAAAATCATGGGTAACACATGCCCCACATATTTACATAATGTGAAGTAAATATTTGTAGGTGTCTGAACATATTTTTTCATGTAATAACATTCACCAGGGCGATGTCTATTTCTACATACCTCACACCAAGGTAGAGTAACCTGCTTCATAGGGCTCAGAGCTCCAGAATCCAAGTATTCATGAAATAGGGGACAATGGTCCTTGTCGTGACCTTCTGATTTGCATTTGATACACCAGATGTCTTCTCTTTTATCGTTTCCCTTGTCTTTGTTCATGTCTTCGACCTGTAGAGATAAGCTAGTTAGCTGACTCAAGATTTGACTCATACCTAAGCTGGATTATCCCATAGGGGTTGATTCTAGTTTCATGGCGATCTCCAACGCCTCAGCCTGCAAAGAAACTTTCTGCTGCATCAGAGGGACTCTGATGTGTGGTAAGAGGGAAGCAATGAACCATTCCTTATTCTTCTCATCTAGGATCTGAAAACTCAATAGGCCTGTCAAGGTTTTAAACCAAACTCCCAAATAGGTTCAACTACTTTCTGCTTGATTTCTTTCATCTCTGTAATGAACTGTGACTCCGACTTGGGTTTCTTGAATTCAAAAATCAACACAATATTAATGACATTCAGTGGTTTCGGTTGTGCAACTTCTTGGAAAAATTTCATGTACCAGCTCAGTGCGCGGTCTCTTAGGGTAATACTAAACTGATCTCTCTTAACATCTTCATCATTGACTTGCTTAATAATCCATACAACCTCACATAAAAACTAGTGTTGATCAGGATCTTCAGATCCATCTCCACTAAAGGTGGGTAACCTCATCTCATTTTCCATAGAGCTTCCTAGGTTTTCTGACTGAGTATGTATTGAACTTCTTGTAACAGTGCTTTGAGTGCTCTTATAACTTTGAATACTTTGGTTACTTAATGCTGCTAAAACAACAGGAGGAGTAATAGTACTTTGATAGTCGATGCAGTTGTTGAAGTTTTCGATTCTTCTCGGTGAGGTTCTTTAGTATTCCCTTCCTTTGCTTGAGTGGAATCTGAATGTTCCTCGTTTAGTAACTCTTCCTCTTCTCAAATGTAGAACCCTTCTTCCTGTACTAATGGTTCGTGATTCTGATCAAACAGGTTCACCAGAGGAACTTTTTTGAAGGTTCTCCCACTGCGCGTATGTCCAACCTCTGTGTCGCTGTCATTGCTTGAATTCTTGAACATTAGCTTTTCAATCTGATCAACTACTATATCTTCAAGATGTTCTTCTCATGCAATAACATCTTGATATTCAACTTCAAAAAGTGTAAAAAATTTCCTCTAGGTCCTTTAAAGAAATATCTCTCTTATTGGCTATATGATTCTACTATGTCAATAGAAAACTCGGTGATGTACCCTCCAATGGTGCTATCAAACTAGTGATCTACTACTCTTGACATGATGTTATCAACTCTCTTGATCTTCTTGATCAACGCCGACGTCCAAACCAAAGGCGGTCTAGATATGATCTCAAACTGGGTATCTGCTAATCTGGCTAACCACTCGTATAGCTCCTTATGAATTCCTCCAAAGAAAATCTCATGTATATCGGTAAAGATATACTTTACCAACTAGTCTTCTGTACTAATATTAGGGTTCTTGTTCTGGGCTTCTGCGAAGTCCTTCTCTTGTTCTTCTATCCACTTCTGAATCTCTGTCTTCGATGGAAACCACCTTGACATTCCCTCAAGAAGATTCTGGTCCCGACAACAGAACCATTTGTTGGGATAGGGGAAAACCCAGGGTTCAGCTCTAACAATGCACCAACAAGCCCTAACTATTGGCCCTTTTAGCAACACCTATGAAGTAGATGCAGTCTCACTCAAAGTAGCAATAGGGGGTTGTAGGACACAGGTGTCTACAACCAAAGGAAATACAAAGTGGATCCAAAGAAATAACAATACAACAACTAGATGTCATTTACTAAATTAAACCTACTTCACATGAGTTATATCTCAAATCTAACACAATGAGGCAATAACATAATAATCAGAAGGAAAAAGAACACACATCAATCCCACAGAACAACAAGATATACATGGTTCACCCTCTCCCTAGGGATACGTCCACACACCTATGTTTCTTGATATTATAGGAAAACATACAGTTCTACCTGTGCTCTTAGCTTGCAGATCTATCTCTCCTTCTCTCTCTTTCTCTCCCCTCCCTATGCACCCAACTGTAAGGTTGATCTTCACACCCAACTAAAGATGTTACAATACTAGAAGTCTCTCACACTCAACACTTCTCTCTCTCCCAACAATAACCATTCTATCAACAATAACAATCACAACAACAACAACCCACACCGACGAACTCAATCCGAACATCCAACTCTGAATGAACCCATCCCAAGTCCTCTAGACATTTATTTGTACATTACATGACAAAGTCTAGGTGTTAGAACCCTATATCCAAAACCCTAGGTCAACTTGACCCATGTTTTCCAGGCTTTGCCAACCTGTCTTTCCTTCTTTCCTGCAAGGTGCTCCAAAGCATCTATTGGTGGATTTTCCCCTTGCTGAGTTGTCCATGATCTATCTTCCTTGCTGATCTATTTTCCTCGATATTCTCATCCAATGGCTTGTTTTCCCTTACTTCGCTCCTTATTTTCTTCTTCTTTAACCACTTTAACCTGATCTCAGTCAACGTACCTTCCACACAGTTCACACTTTGTCTTTTCTTTTCCTTTTTGTTCGCTTTCTTTCTTAATCCATACCAAAGGACCAACAACTAGTGTTACTTTGGAACAAGGCCAAGGAGAAACCATTGATGCATACAAAGTTCGAAGCACTCTGTATTGGATCATATGTCGTCAAGAAGATCTTAGGGTTTAACTCCTATATGATCCAAGACATGAAGGGTAAAATATCAATGATGACTGTCTACGAGCAACATTTGAAAGGTTCCTTCTCCTAAGACTTTCTCAGTCTCATTGTACATAATTTTATTTTTCAGTTTGTGTATTCTTACTCTGACTCCATAGACCAATAGGTGGAAGCACCTAGTCATGAAATGTTTTGGATTCTTGACAACCCACAGGGGGTTATCATCCCACAGTTGGAGTCAGTTCTTGAGATCAATTCCCACCTCCGAAATTTTCCTCCCATTTTCTAATCTCCCAACTTCTTTTGTCCATTTATTTTCCATCTTCTATACTTACCCAAATTCCCCTTTTCTTTTCTCAATTCTATTCTCCCTTTCTAATTACTATACTTAGTCACTTTTTCAAAAAACTACGGGTTCATGGGTTGGCAGAATCACAAGTGCTCACTTCCTATTCCCATATCATGAGTCCGACCAACCGCCCTATCATCCTATACTTAACCGTTTCTGCAGTTGCGAGTTGCCAAGTTGGTGGGTTTCAAACTTTCATATCCCATGTTCCATGATATACATTTTGCACATAAAATATCCATGATCTACATGTTGACCATCGGACTCCCTGAGCTCCTAAGTATCTCATCTCTCCTATATTGAGTTTGATCGACCATATTACAACACTTAGCCGATTTTTAACCTTTCAAAACTGTGGGATCACAGGTTCCGGGGTTGGCAGGTTCACAAAAATCCCAAATCATAACTTCTCTCGTCTGTCCCCGCCACCTTCGTGCTTTTCCCAATATGCATTTAATATGGTTTAATGCTAGTAACTCATCATGTAGGTTCTGTAAAGATCATAATTAATAAGCGAATGGATGAATGATATTTCTTATTAAACCACATTAAAGCACAATTTGTAGAAGATTATATTATATATCTCAAGCGCTCATTTCAAATATTATTTGGATTAAAATAACGCTCTCGCCAACTTATGGAAACAACAACTCGACATCAGTTCTGTGGAGATAATTTGAACATTTTTGGATGCTATGTACGCAAGGGTTTTGAATGCAAGGAACTGGTTACCTGGTGCACCAAGAAATATATACCAAGTCAACGAATTATTCAACTTCAAGACCATTCTCTCGTCTCTCTTTCACCTCAAGTGTTTCATAAAATGATAAAAATCCCAGGGCCAACACTCACCTTCAAAGGTGAATATTGCAGGGACTTATTGAAAAAGCATGACAACGACCTAGAACTCTTGCTTGAATTCTTAGAGAATCCCCGACCATCCCTGAAGATATTACCAGGTTGCAGGTCAACTCTTTCAAAACCCTTTCAGGAAATTGCTTGGTTATTCACCAGAGTGTCCGACCAAGAAAATACCACTAATATTTCTCGTATGATTCTTTATATCTTATATTTCACTGTCAAGGAGAAAACGATTTTCAATTGGGGAAAACTGATTTCCATTGAAATCTCTTCCCAATTGTCACAATACAAAAAAGATAAGAAATCCTTTATGGCCTCTTATTTGGTATTCACGATAGCACATTTCTCTCAATTTACTAAATTGTCTATCTGCAAGAAGGTGAATTGTGAATTTGACCAAGTGACCTTTTGGTACCAAGCATTTTGGAGGCACAAAGATTCCCTGAATTTTTATGAAGTTTTCAACGACTTTGTCTCAGGTTTTAAAGGTTTGTTGTTTGGAAAAGATACCCCAAGAATATCCCCCGAGACAAGTAAATTCCTCGATAAAAAAGGGACCTTGGAGAAAATGGAGAATTACAATGTTATCAGGATTTTGATTCTAAGGAAAATCCCTCCTTTCTTCCATGCCATATATCCGACATAATTTTTAATACAGAAGTTTCAAGGTAATATAATTTCTGGCTACAATTTTTTCATTAGAAACAAAAAAATAAATTCATACCCTTGCCTTAGAAAACTGGGGACTTTGTATTCAGAAATATGAACAAAATCGATGAATTCACAAACCACTTCCACAACTTGAATCTCAAGTATGCTGAAAGGATAAAAGGGTTTGAAGCTAACAATTTTTTTGTGGATCATATGTTTGTTGGATTACTGAGAGGGCGGGTGAATCAGTAATAGAGCAGTTTTATCCTTTTTAACCATATAATGCAAGTGTTATACCAGTGTAGCATTATCATCCAATAATTTCAGAGTAAATAAACAATGAACAAATGAGCAATCATACACATACACAGTACACCAATGTTTTTACGTGGAAACCCAAAGCGGGAAAAAACCACTGAATGATTTTTCTTATATGTCTTGAAGAATTACATTCATTGGAAGCACCAACTTCCTTTGTTTTCTAGCTGCAACTGGAAGGAGGCTCCAACCCCCTAGCTTCTTAGGCTACAACTTGAGGGAAGCTCCAACTCCCTAATTCTATGGCTACAACCAGAAGGAGGCTATAATCCCCTAAGTTCTCCGGCTACAAATAGAAGGTGGATACAACCACTTGTCCTTGCCCCATCCAACTGTCCTGAAATATAAATGACAAATGTAGACAACCTATCATTATCACTGAATCAACCACTGCCACTTTCAACCTGTACCAATAACCTGTAACAATCTGTACCAATCAACCTGTACCAATAACTTGAACCAACATATACCATGCATCAACCTTGACTCATCAAGATGTACCAACATCATCGACTATACACCTCATGTATGTTCCAACTCATCAACTATACACCTCATGTATGTGCCAACTCATCAACTACTTGTCTCAACCATTTAGCCAACATGTACCTCAACCATATATCAAATACATATACCAATATAACCATCAAAATTTCTCTAACAATTCATCACTCTATCCATAAACCAAATGCCATAAACCTTTACATCAACCCATGTGCCACAACCTCACTATTATGTAACCTCAATCTAAACCAACAACTTTAGCAACACATCACAACCAAAAGACTAATACCCATATGCCAAATACCAACAACAAAATACCAACTGTATCCCTCAACAAGTCTGATATATGCAGAAATACTGAACATCCAATACCATCTCAAGAGATAAAACCTAGTTTACAAAACATATCTCAAACAAGATGTGCCATATCTCTCATAAATAGACCCCAACCATGTTGCTGCCGTGATTTTTTTGCCGCACTTTTTCTACCGTGATTTTTCCATCGAACTTTTTCTGCCGCACTTTTTCTGTTGCAATTTTTCTCTATCAATAATACCTGCCCAAATAACCTTTCACAAAAATAGATATTCAATGATATTCAAGTGTGATTAAATGGTAGAGCTTTGCCTCTTATTTATACTTTCATGTAGCATTACACTTTCCTTATTTTAGGGAGTTCTCCATTTACTTTATTATTTAAATAATTTCTTTTGCAAACACTTGACTTTTGGGGGCTTCTATATGATTCATGAGGGTTCTTCAACTTCATATGTCCATAACTCTCTAACCGTGAGGAGTTATGTGATGTTCCACATACCAATGAAAATGGCATGAAAAGAAATATCCATCTAGGATAGTTTCACTGAAAAATTCACTGACCTTCATCTCATTATTCCACAATTAAGCATGGGTTCTTTAACCATACTTCTAGAATAACTCAATCTACAAAGCATCTTCCTGTGAGGGATTTCACCATAAGGGGACCACTTTGGAGTTCATCCATTTGTACTTCTTATCAATCATGACAAGACAATAATGAGTCATCTTTACATCAAACAAACTTGTGTCCATTACCCAAACCTTTTTGCTATTAGGCTTTCTTCAAGGGTTGACATCAATGACAACCAACCTTAATCAACAATCTCCCCCTTTGGCATTTGTTGCACCCATTTTGTCACCTGAATGAGAAAAATAGGGATGCTTACAAGCCCAATTGGGTTAAATAGGCAAGACAACAGTGAAGGAAGGAGTTAGAAACATCAAGCATAAGGAATAAACAAAGAACTAAGCTAAGAACAATAAAAGAAACTAAACTAGAGTGCATAGGAACAATAAAATTGAAAATAAACAACACTCATGCCACCAATGGATAGGATTGTATTAGTGTGAAAACAACAAAGAGAAAGGGAGATATATGGGTCCCCTCTTCCTCCAAGGGAGGGCTCTTGGACCCTCAAATATTGAGCTCTTCTTACAAGTAACAAACTAGAATGAAATGGTGAAGAGAATCTGTTGGCCCTTGACCAAGTTTTGAGGAACACTTGGTCATATTTGACCATTTTTGGACATCAACACCCTGTCAAAGATGGAGAGCTAGGCGAAGCAGAGATCACAGGATCTCAGCCCACTTTTGGGGACCTTTTAGGGTTTTTGGTTAATGTAGTGGGAAAGGGATGTCGGCCCATGGGTTTACCCATGTTTAGGCCTATGTTGTAAAGTATAAATAAGTAGATAGGCAATGTAAGAAGGGTCGATGGCTTAGTGCTAGTAATTAGATCTATGTGATCAAATGTAAATACTTTGTGCATGATTGTAAGAGGCTTGCAGAGCTAAGTGCAAGTGTTGTAAGTGCCAAGTGCACGGATTGTAAGAAGGCTTTGTGCTAGATCTACTTGGGGAAGGAGGATCTGGCGAGGTGCATGTAGATCTCCTATCCTATGCAGAGTACAAATTGAGCTCTGTGCTGTGATTATATTGACCAAAGCTAATAAAGAAGAAGAAGACTTTGTGGATGTAGCCTAGGGTGGGGGTGAACCACATAAACCTGTGTGTCATGCTTTGTGCTGTTGCTTCCTTGTGTTTTCATTATCTTTCTAAATGCCGTGCCATGATTAGATAGATTTGTTTATGCTTTGTGATTCACTAGATGTATATGAATAGTATATCTAATGTGTATGAGGATGCTTAGTGCTGATCTACAAGATATGATATGTTTTGTTGTTGTTAAGAACTGAAATATCTTATATCTGAGCAAGTACTGCGATGTTCTGTCTTATCTGTGAAGTACAATAAGGGTGAATAGTGATAAATGAATGATGCTAAGTGCTCTATAAAGGATATAACCATAGAACTGTGTCCCAGATAAGGTTGTAGACACCCGAGTCTTGCAACCACCCCTGCCTCTACCTCGGGTGAGACTTCATCTGCTTCGCAAGTGTTGCCGAAAGGGCCGGTAGTTAGGGATTTGTTGGTGTGCTCTTGAGCATTGAACCCTGGGTTTTCCCCTGTGCTAACAAATGGTTCCGTTTTCGGGACCTGAAACTGTGATTTCTAGGAACTGAGGAAGAAGAAACTTTGTGCAAAAGAAACTTTGTGTGTAGATCTATTTCCCTAGTGTGCAAATTTTTACTCGACCTGTGAAGCTTTGTTCCAGGAATAAGATCAGATCCAAAGAAAAGAAGCAAGATCTGAACACTTTGTGCTCTAAGAAAAGTAAAAGTGGAAATTTTTGAAAGAAAGAAGTCAGATCTGCAGAAAAGAGGTAAGATTTGTAAGCTCTATGCTCTAATAAAGGTAAGAATAGTCAAAAGTTTTTAGATTTGAAATCTTTGTGCTATGTAGAAGTAAGATAAGTGAATTTTTTTATTTCTAAAGCATGGATCTAGGTATGCTTGATGGATTCTGTCCTAGCTTCAAAACTAGGGCATTAATAGATGAAAGAAAGTTTGATATGAATAGATTTGATAAGTATAATGATAGATATGTTATACCTATGCATAGAAATAATGTTTGGACTAACGAGTGGATGCAGGATCCTAGAAAGAATTTTTTGCAGGCTAGCTACCATGATCCTGGTGCACAGTACAAAAGAATTTGGGGAGCTTTTAAATGAAAGAGAGGTTTAACCCTCTGTTACAGTTGTAGAAGACCGAGACATCTTGCTAAGGAATTCCCTGGTGGAAGACCTAGTTGTCTTTGTTGCAAAGCTTTGGACCATGAAGTGTTGGATTGCCCTAGAATGATTGCTAAGCTTGAAATAATGAATCTGAATGAAGAAACCCCTAAGGCAGATCCAGAAATAGTAGAAACTCAGAAGGAATCAAAAAATATATTGCTACAGATGAAAGATACCTTGAATGATCACCGACATGTTAGGCTATTAGAGATCTTCAAAGAAAAGGAGCAAGCCGAAGCAAGAATAAGGGGCTTCGACATTGACTATATTCTTGATGAAGAAACACAAGTGAACATTATGCTAGAAATAACTTGGGAAGCTATAGGAAATCCAGCCATGATCCCTTCCCTAGGAGGGACAAGCTTATTCAGAGGAAAGCTAGTAAACCTATGTGGAAGGCTCACCCGAATACCTATGACTGTCAATGGAACTTCGACAGAGGAAGAGTTCGAGATTATTAAATTTGTTGAAGACAACACCCCGTTTACCATGCTCATAGGAAAACCTTGGATTGATAGAGAACAAGCCAGACAAAAAGAGGAAGAAGAAGTTTTTGAACAGAAGAAGCAAGAGTTAAAAGACTTTATGACCAGAAGGATCATGCACTTGATTGAAGAATAGAAGAGTAGATCACAGATATTTAATACTAGCAACTCCGATGTCGAGGCTGAGAGAACACTAGAGGATTCGTAGAAGCTTGAGTTACCTATTTTTGATACAGAAGAAGTATTATCCAGGAACCTGTTAGAACCCTATATAATAGGGGATCAGTGTTACGAATAATATTTATGTTTTCCAGGCACATGTGTTCTCTCACGATGCTTGGCGAAGGTGGCGAAAAGCACACGACACTTACCAAGCATAAGATGAGTGCTTGTGCGCAAGTTTCAAAGCGAGTTCTGGTGCATTTTTAAGCAAAAAATGGTGAATTGGTTTGAATGGCAAATTTTTTTACTTTGGTGGGTCAAATATAAGGTTGGGTTTACTCGCCAAAATAGGGTTTTTATAACTTATTTTGGTGAATTAAGAAAAAAGTGGCCCCCCTCGGCCTTTATGTAGAAGTTTTATGCAAAAGTTAAAATAAAATTTTTATTGTCCAAAATTTTATATTGGCCAAGGGCCAATCTCCACGCATTCAACACCAAGAGCAGATACACAAGCCAAAGTCAACACAAACACCAAACCCCAACACCCAAGCCTCGGGCTCGGGCTCACTTCATCGAATGCATATTGCAAACACGCCAATATATAAAGGTTTTAAAATCCCTTCTCCACGCGAATGTGGGATATTGCACAGAGAATAAAAAAAAAAAATATAAACATAGCGACAAGTGTTGAACCAACAACGTTTAAAACCCTCCACCAGGTGTTTGAAACCGGTTCCAAGGTGTCGATTGTAGCTCCACGCAACCTGTCAACAACAACGCAATACACCAGACATGAGTTGCTACTGACGGGGTAACGAGGGAACTGTACATTTAAATCCCTTCGTTGTTAAAACAGTTGTTGCTGTTTTCAGAAGTGGCGAGAAAACCTCAGCAAAGGATTGGTCTACATATGTCGAAGTTAAGGGAAGAGTTCGACTCGATGCATTTGATAAGTTTATTCAAGAGTTACCTCTTTCTCGGACTGTACAGATAGATTTATTTTCTCCCAAGGGTCATGTTGATTCATCTGACTCAGTCAGAGCCAAACTGAGAGAATCCTTGGCATCTGTTTTGGCTATGGTATGGGATGAACAACCTAAAAAGGATGTAAAAATGGAAAATAATTTCCAGATTGAGTCAATAGCCTTGAACATGAATGGAAGTGTGGATTATAAAGTTGTTAAAGTGGAGGACACCGAGTTGAGTGCCATGACTGACAAATATTGTCAAGGGCAATCTTCTAAAAAAATTTGCAACGAGAAAGGGAAGACTTCGAGCAGAATCAGGTTTTGGGGGAAACAACAGATTCATCAGGTCGTTTAAGACAAGGTTCACATCAGGAACAAAATGAACTTCAGATGAAATTTGAGTTAAATGCACCATACAGTGGCGATGCAGAGGCAAGTACCTTTAAAAAAAAAAATCAAATTAGAGAAAGAGGAGATTCAAAGTGAAGGGCATGAACAGACTAGGCAGAACTCTGAGTTAGCACAGATTGTATCAATCAAGGTTGAAGAGTAAATATCCTCCAAAGGCTGTTGCAAATATGGCTACTTTTGCGGCATTGTGTGTGCAGTACGAGGAAGATTTCATCCCAACAGAAGTATTGTTGTCAATACACTTCAGTCATTGCTCAATCCAAAACCAACTTCCTCTGCATCTGAAGCTCAACTATGATGCTACCATGACATGGTTTTTTCTGTAGTGTCCAAATTTTGTTTTTGTTTTTGATTGCTTTGAAGTTGAAATGTGGATTATTAGGTAATTGAACCTGCTTATGCAGCTCTTATATTCCAATTCTGGTCAGTAGGTGGAGGTTGCATACAAAAGCTCTATGCAAACGCTTCATCAAAATGTAAGAAGGAAAGTCATTGCATGTATTCATGAGGAACATAGACCAGACACTGTTACCATTTCTCAAGCATGGATGAGCACCAGAATTACTTAGAAGACAATGCTTTTGGGAAGTCCAAAGATATGCACAGGAAAGCCCAAAAAAAAAATACAAAGCACAAGCACAACACTGATCTAAATCCGAATAAGGTGTTTTTCAAGATATTAAAAATGGTTATCAATCAAGGGTTTTCTGAGCAGTTTCAGGGTTTTAGAGGAATGCAGGTCCATTGATTTTCAGAAGGATGAATAATCAATAATTGGCATCAGTAAAGAAAAAAAGAAGGAGGTCTTCAAGGCATTCTCTCAAGCAGATAGTTCAACAACAAGGCTCTATGGTGGGACTGGTTTGGGCTTGAGCATCGTTGAAAGAACTCCCATTCATGGCATTATTGGAATGGCATCATTGGCACTAGATATAGACCTAACAGAGGAGCAACGGGAACACCTTATAAATGTATCACAGTCTGCAGATTGCCCCTTGCACATTGTAAACACCATTCTTGATCTAGCCAAGATAGAAGCAGACAGACTTGAACTTGAACAGGTTCCTTCCAAATTGTCAGATATCATTGGTTCAACAACGAAATTGCTTCAAGTGCGTGCAAAGCAGAAGCAACTGGATGTTTTTTGGTGGTCAGGGTTTAAGTGGCAACTGACAACACTAATGTTGTATCCACAGAATCATCACCCCTAAAGCTACAGAAGACACCTGGCAATGACAAAATTGGAAAAAAGAAATAGATCCACGATTTGAGGCAGATCCAGAATGATAATCATCCAGGATTCGAGGCAATGATGGAGAAAAAACAGGGGACACATGGCAGAGGTTAAACACGATTTTCTCCAGCTGGTAGAAAGTTTCCAACAACCTCCAGCATCCAAGGACTGTTGCATTCATCAGTTTTGAGGCTGTTACAGTCTATACGCCAACAAATCATTAAACCTCCTTCAATATGCCAGATGTCAAAGCAAACGATCACCAAATTCAGTTTTCATTTAGTTTACTGTTGGAGACAAATTGACATGTGTCAATCTTTGTAACTGCTTTCCTATTTTTAGAGTGCAGAGTCATGAGCTCGAATTTTATGAAGACTGAGGGGATTTTGTATTTATACACTGGTAAAAGATAGAATGAGGGTTCGACTGGGCTGTGAGGAGAGAGTTAGACCTGTGTGAGAGGTATTTACCTGTCGTTTTATTTTTCATTGCTGGACTGTGGGTTATGTACGACCAGAGAACCTTTTTCTTCTCTGTAACTTTTAGATGATCAATTCAGAGATGTGCAAGCTGTTCACATGATTCTTGTGTAGAGATATTGGTGGTGTTTTTCTTCTTTGTTAATGTATTTCCTGTCTTCTTTACAATTTGTTTTCTGTTCTTATTACCAAAAGGAAAGTAATAGAGGTAGAATTTATCAACAGATACTCTACCTCTCAGCTTGTGGTAATCTTTATGTTTATCTCCTAAAAGCTTAGTTCAGGAATTCTTAGCTGCTCCCGTGCCTGGTTTTTTCCTCACCTATTTCTTCCTCTAATCCACGCCATTAAAACTTAAATCGATCCAATGTTTCTGCTACCTTTCCCTGTGTAATAGTCTTGTCTAGATCTGAGATGTGAATCACTTTTAATCGTAGACCCCATTTGCCCAATGGCTCTCCTTGCTGTCCCAAACTAACCATCTCAAAATCAAAAACTCTATATTTTCCTTGCTTTTATAGCTAGCCTAACATCAGTCCTATTGCAAACAAAGTTAAATCTAAAAGAGAGATCCCTCTCTGAGTCTTGGAGGGCTAGATCCAAGACTCGAAGCAGTTTGAGGTTACCTCTGTGATTTCCTCAGTAGCCTTAGGCAAATTACAGAGTGCTAACAGAACCCTAGGAAAGACTTTCAACAATGCGAAGTAACTAAGAACACAAAAGATAAGAATCAGAATGGTAAAAGAATTACTGAGACAAAGCTCACTGGGAAGAAGGCCAAAAAGTTAAGAAAGAAAAGGGATAATACTGTCAGGTTACAAGAGGTTCTAGAGGATACTTCATAGACAAAAAAATTGCAGAATTGGAACTTCGCCGAGATATCAAAACAACTACATAGAGTAATTCACCATGATGAAGCAATATAGCCATTGGGGCCGATATATCCATTTGACTTCTGCTCTGAACAGGCAGAAAAGCAATAAAGGGACATCATCCAACCATTGAAACGCGCCATAACGGGTCGAACAGGAGTTAATGAAGAATCATAACCATTGCTAGCAAACTGTTACTAAGTTTCCCTACTTAGTCCATCACACCATGCACCAAGAATACTTTTTGCTAAGTGAGAATTTGAGCATGAAACCTAAGATTAACTCACCCTGAGATAATTTCCTTGTTCCCATGCTATTCACTATAGTATTTGAATTCCTTTCACACCTGAGCTAGCTGACCCAAGATTGTATGTCGGACGAGCTCAACACTACTAAGAAAATCGTTGAAGAAGTTCTAATTGACTTAGTGACTGAGAGATTCATCTCAGAGCGAGGAATGTCTACAAGTTTATTGCATCGTCCTCAAGAGCATTTCCATCTTCCCCCTCCGTTGCTCGAGAAGTACCATCTCGGCTGCCTTCGGAAAGACGATCTAAGATCAAAAACGACCTCGCCACTGTGAAGATGATCCCAAGTATCTTGCCTAAGTATATCCCACCACTAAGCGACACAGTGAATCGAGACACTGTACCCAGAGACTTAGACTATGCTATGTTCACTGCGTACCTCCCAAAAAGGGTGCACGTAGTTTGTGCTAACTAGGATAAGATCACAACGCTGAAATTTAGTGATTTTAACCTTGGAGATCACAAGGTTTACAGTATGCTAGCCCCGCACAAGTACTTAACTATCAAAAAAGGGAGGAACCCAAAGATTGTCCCTCAACAATGGATCCATAACCTTGAACATTCAACCCTCCTCAATGTAATGAAGATTCCTCATTTCAAGAAACATCAGGAAGTGAATGCATGCATCAGATTGTTTTTTTCCTACTACCATAGAGGATACTTATGGTTGGACCGTCGCATCACTGTGGATCAGATTCTGATCAATCGGATCACAGGGCTAAGCGTGCAAGGTCCTGACCCGCATGATTTTTACCCTAGAAAGACCGTAGATCACGCTTTCACCCAGCGAATAAAAGACACATATGGTGATCTAGAGAAGGGCACACGAGTTTAGAAGGTAGCCTCCATTGAGAATGAAGCATTGCACCTCAGTTGCCAGATGATCGCAGGGAAGTTAGTCTACAAAAATAGACCCACATAGGTGACTGGATTTGTAGTTGACCTCGCAGGGAAGTGTGTGGAGGGACTACAAATGAACTGGCTAAAGTACCTTGTAAATCAGCTAGAGCTTAACTCCAAACAAGTGCAAGACCAAGGGTATGAGTTCCACTTTAGTTGGTTTCTCATACTCATCGCTTTCATCGCTTGGGAGCTACCAGAAGGTGCCACTTTTTCAGAGATCAAACCCTTCGAACCACTGGCTGTGAAGTTCTGTATGCTGTGGTACTCCAACGACATGAACAAGCAGTGGCTGTCCAATGCCGTCTTCCACACTTATTACAATCAATTGAAGAATGCAAACCAGTCTACACCACACCTCACACCAAACACACTTCATAGGTTTAGACCTTTGATCAACTTCAGCGCAGACCACCACTTCACCCATATCACAACACGCGCTGATGAGCACAAACAACAATTCCATTCGTAATATAAGTTGATAGAAGAAGACTTGGAGTAGATTACCAAGGAATGGTCATCGAACCTCCTTGTTGTAGCAGACCCCACAGAGATGTCCGACGTGGATAGCCTTGAAGCTATACTGGATACACCTAGACTGCGCAAGACTAAGAAGGATGTGGAAGTTCAAGATATCCATAACACATCCACAAAGAGTACTTTGATCCCACCTACGAAGGGAGGTGATGGTGAAGAACTAGGTGGCACAAAAGTTGAGCAAAACAAAGGTGAGGTTACTCCGTCTGGAGAGGAGGAGGATCCCTCCAAGAAAAGGAAGATTACCCCACCAAAGCCCTTGTCCTTAAAGAAATCTAAGGCCACTCGGACTACATTTAAGACTACCCTCACATAGGACGACTTTGACTTCTTGATCGCTACACTAAATGATGCCTCACTAGAGATCGTGGAAAAGAAATAAGTGAAGCAAGAGGAGGTATTCAACTAGATAAAGGGTGAACTTCAAGAAGTGCAACAGGCACTCTAGTCCAACAGAGCAGTTTCTATGACACCCTTGACAATTGAAACAATAGGAACAACTAATGAGCCCACCCAATTATGCCAGATCATCGAGAAAGTCGAAGCTCACCTTTGACGAGCTCAAGAAGACACAAGACAAGCCACCTAGGCTTTAATACAAGTATAGAGTGCACATAGAGTACAACAGAGGAAGGAAAAACATGAAAATATTTCCCTGGAAGAGAAGTGGGAGGAGGAAAAAGCACAATTATAGTAGAGCAAGGACTAGTTGCTAGCATAGCAACTTGAAGTACAGGAAAGAGTTCACAGAGCACTTCGCTCTATGATGGTCGTTGAAGTGAAAATGGAAGAACGTGTCCCACATCAGGTGGCACAACTTGAAGAAGTAATCCAACAATTTTAGCAGTGCATCGCAGATCTGGAACTTCGTACCATGCCCAAGACTCCACAAGAAGTAAGAGACCTAAGGGAGGCAACTGCCCGCAGCACATTTGACAAATTAAAAACCTTGGATTTGAAATGTAAGAAACTGAGTGTTAGAAGCGCCCAGACTTATGAAAACCTCACAGAGAACCCAAAATTGCAGACATTAGAAGCACAACTCCAAGAAGCAAAGAAGCATGCAGATACGCTACAGGCGCAACTGAAGGCCTTGACCCCTGTTGAAATAATGAAGCGATTTCCAAAACAATGCACTGCCAAACAACAAGTACACATGCTGCAAAGTAAAGTGATGGAAGTCTCTCAACGACTTCAACCACTCCAAGAGAAATCATGCCACCTGTTCACTGAAGTTGAGAGCCATTCAACCAAGCTTGAATAGGTTGTCATCACCGCAGAACAACGCATGAAAGGACCAATAAACAATGCAATGATCCAGGAGTTCACTGAGCAAGAGGCTGTCGCATTGCAGTAGGTAAAAGTAGCTCGGGCCAATCTTGAGACATTTGAAGTAGAGTTGATCAGACCAGAGTGAATCAGGATGAGTCACAGGCGAGTGTTGGGGGCCTGTTGGCCCTTGACCAATTTTTGAGGAACACTTGGTCATATTTGACCATTTTTAGACATCGACACCCTATCAAAGATGGAGCGCCAGGTGAAGCAGAGATCACAGGATCTCAGCCCACTTTTGGGGCCCTTTCAAGGTTTTGGGATAATGTAATGGGAAAGGGATGTCGTCCCATGGGTTTACCCATGTTTAGGCCTATGTTGTAAAGTATAAATAAGTAGCTAGGCAATGTAAGAAGGGTCAATGGATTAGTGCTAGTAATTAGATCTGTGTGATCGAATGTAAATATTCTGTGCATAATTGTAAGAGGATTGCAGAGCTAAGTGCAAGTGCTGTAAGTGCCGAGTGCACAGATTGTAAGAAGGCTCTGTGCTATATCTACTCAGGGAAGGAGAATCTGGCAAGGTGCATGTAGATCTCCTGTCCTATGTGGAGTACAAGTTGAGCTCTGTGATATGATCAGATTGACCAAAGATAATAAAGAAGAAGAAGAAGACTTTGTGGATGTAGCCCCAGGGTGGGGGTGAACCACGTAAACCTGTGTGTCATGCTTTGTGCTGTTGCTTCCTTGTGTTTTCATTATCTTTCTAAATTCTACGCCATGATTAGATAGATTTGTTTATGCTTTGTGATTCACTAGATGTATATGAATAGTATATCTGATGTGTATGAGGATGCTTAGTGCTGATCTACATGATCTAATATGTTTTGCTGTTGTTAAGCACTGAAATATCTTATATCTGAGCAAGTACTACAACATTCTGTCTTATATGAAAAGTACAATAAGGGTGAATAGTGATGAATGAACGGTGCTAAGTTCTCTGTAAAGGATACAACCACAGATCTGTGTCCCAGCTAAGGTTGCATACACCTGAGTCTTGCAACCATCCCTGCCTCTACCTCGGGTGAGACTTCATCTTCTTCGTAGGTGTTGCCAAAAGGGCCGATAGTTAGGGCTTTGTTGGTGCGCTCTTGAGCATTGAACCCTGGGTCTACCCTTGTGCCAATAGAATCCAAAGCACATTCACTCAAGAGGTGATATGAATGGCTAAATGAAATGGTGCTTGTATACTCTTGATGAGAAAAGAGGATTCTCCAAGAGAATATAAGCAACATAACAATACAAATGAATTCCTTATAAATATAGTGTACCCATGGCCTCCTTTTATAGCATAGCTTTGAGGCATTATGCAACCAGTTCTTAGTGTGAACAAGGGGCCCGTTAAGGCACCCTTAGGTCTTTGACCATCCCCCCAATCGGATTCAACTAAGATTTGGGCATCAAATCAACTTGGAAGATGAACCAAAAGTGGGTGGAAGGTCAACTGATATCATAAATGTGCCATTCTGAGGGGTGCACATTTTTTTGCATCCACACTCGTGCATCGTGTGCATGTGTGATTTTCTTTCCTTTCTAGATGGTGGAAGTGCGTGCACTCCATATGTAGTCTTAGCGCATGTTGATTTTATAACTGGTTGTATAGTTTTGGAACTTTTGGAAATGCATTTTTGGTCCATGAGTGAACTAATGGGTGTTTTGAAGATGCTGGATTCCTGTAACCATTTGTGGATGAAATTCCGGTGATAACAGATGCCCCTCTAATGTGTGAGGTTAGGAGCATACGTATAGCTGAAATACATCGATGTTTCTTCTACTGAGAGTACCTTTGTAAGAAAGAGTGTTGAGGGGAGTATCAAGAGCGACCCGTTGGAGGGAGAGGGGAACCTGTAAGACCCAAACCTTTCACAAGGGATGAAAAAATAAAACCGTGTACAAACGAGGTGGGCATGCCCCATGCTCATGTCATGTAACTCAAAAATGTGTAATACAGTAACTGAAACTGTGTGTTGAGGTAGATCACTGCAGCGCCCTCCGGGGTGGTTTGATAATGAAAGAGGACAATTCTGATGGTGAACAAACTTTGAAAAACTTAAGGACACCTGTAAGAAGTGTTGATGATATGAAAACATTGATAGTTTATCAAATTTTAGAGGTCTTTGACATATATAAAAACAACTGCAATAGTCACAAAGTAAGACCCATCGCCACATGATAAAGTGTTGAAGTCGAATGTTGTGGGGGTCAACGACAACAGAGAGCAATGTTGGTTCTCTCTGTGCCGTTCAAGATTCTGCATTATAAAGGTAATGAGAGCCAAGATACTGTCTCCCTTCCGAGAACTGTGTTGATGTCGACATAAAGGGAAGCACAACTCCAAGAAGCAAAGGGCTTTATGAAATCCATCGGGTAAAGTCAGGAACTAAGTAGGGGGGTCCCGGATAACTTTCTGTAACTGGACTTCTACACTCCCTATTGACAGAATCCAATGTTTAGTTTGGGTGGCCTTGGAGAATTTACTCTCCAACCTATTCCAAGGCCCTATTCCTGAGCTAGTGTATGCACCCTACAAATAGAAAAGTCTAATTGATTTTAATTAGCGTTGCTTTTAATGGGCTTTTTAAAGTCACAAGGTGCGAAAGTGAAACTGATGGTGTGTAAAAAGACTCAAAGCAAAAAGAACAAGAAATGCTTGGAAACAAAAACTTTTACTAAAATGCAAAACCAACAACTTTTCAACAAGAAAGACTTCTTTTCTTTTCAAAATTACTAAGATTTCATGCAGTAAATAAGGAGAACTTTCGCTCAAATCTGCGAGCTACTTATACTCGAAATGCACCACAAAAACTTATGCAAAAAAGACTTCTTTCCTAGCTACTGATGCAACAACACAATCTTCAAACCAAGAAGAAAATGAAAAAGAGGGATTTTTTTATTTTATTTTATTGCAAAATAATGCAACAAGGAAAAATGTTGACAAGAACAAAACCAAGAGAATGAAAAGAAAACTCTGGCTTAAAGCGCAGATCGAAATAGAATCAGAGTACAAAATGCGAAAAGCAATCAAGACATCACTGATTCTAACACTTGCCTAAAAACCATAAAACCAATATTTTTCTCTTTTGTCTTTTCTATCAAAACATCAACTAACAAACACAGGCTAAGGATAAGATGCCCTAACCTGCTGACTGTGCAGCTCCGGACTCTATACCCCTGAGAGGAGCTCTTCTCACCACAGGAGGGGATGACTGCCCCACCCAAGATGAAAAAGCTACCAATCAAGCCCGTGACTGTCATCAAGACAACACACGTGCAAACGTGTGCTGCACTACAACAGCGCGCGGGTACCTGCGGGCAAAACTTAAAGAGGCCACGAGTCTGTATAAAAGCCAATATCAAACAATACACAGACAGTCCAGACCTGAAAAAGGCCTCTGGTATTGACAACCAGGGTCTTTAAGAGGCTTGGATGCTATAACTTCAACAGAAAAGGAAAATTTTCAAAAAAGAAAACACAAGCAAAGAACAACCAACACAATAAGGCAGACTGAAAGTAAGACAGTAAACCAATAGGACCCAGACAGGATCCAGAAAGCCCCCTGAGAAGGTAAACTTCTGATAGGGAAGAGGAGACTGCCTCTTAAGCTTCCTGGTCTCTACACGCTACTAAAACCACTACAACAGGCGTTCAAACACGGGCTGTAGAAGGTTAGGGCGCGGGTCACACGCGTGCAGGCCTTCTGCAAGCCACGTGTACCTCTGTGTGTCCCGAGAATAAATGTCAAGCAACATTCAAGGAAGAACTGGTATTGATAACCAATTTCCTTGCTATCTTTGACCTAACAGGCAACAAAATAAACAAAGAAACAGAGACTGAACTTCTTTGAACTACCCAAAAGACCTTTAACCAAATCCGAAAACCCTAAGAGTAAAATATCCCTAGTGGAGTCACCAATTTTGTTGTGGGGTATTCTACCCTACGGACTAACAAGCTAGGGCTTAAACTTGCATGCAGATCATGACCCTTCATAAGCTACTTTTAACCTTCTACCCCAAATCTAAAATCCTTTTTCACATGCACACATGGGAAGAATCAACTAACCTTTTTTATCGATGGTTGGTGTAGATCCTCCGTTGAGCTTTATCCCTTTTCTTCTGTTTCTCCTTCCAAAAAGCGATTCTGCAATCAAGACAAAACTACGCATGCATGCTATTGTTCTACTAGAGGATTAGAGATTAAACACAAATCAAATAAAACATACAAGACTCATGTATTCGGGACGGGAAAAGTATCTTTTTATTAATCTCAACATGAATAAACTTACAATGATTATAGAGACCGGCCATCGTTCCTCGATCCTGATCCTGGGCTCCTCCTCTTCTTTGTCCTCCAACTGCTTTGCTTGAATTCTCCTAAAGCTTGAGGAAAGGCTAAAGGGTTGGGACAAAACAGATTCGGCAATTGGGCAGCGTTTCTTTGCTATGATTTTTTCCTCCTTTGAATAGTACCCCTACCCCTTCTTTTATAGGCTAGAAGGAGCTAGGATTTTAGACGAACTCTCGGCCATGCATGGCTGGGAGTTCCAGTTAACTGACCCAAAGCTTTTCGTCCAAGTGGAAACTTTCCTAATTTTTTGCTTTGTTAGGTAAACGCTTGCTGTAGTGGGCCAGCTTGCATTCCAACACGTGCAGTATAAGGCCTACCAGCGTTCCAACGCGCCCAACAGTGGGTTAGGGCACGGGTTACTTGATTTAGTAGGTTTTTGAAGAGTTTGTTCAACATGGCTTTGGCAATGAAGGGCAATGAGTTGGCCTGATGGGTAAAGGATGCAAGTGCAGTTGATAAAACGCACAGTGGTAACGTCCTTCGATGTAAGTTTAACGAGCCCAGAGAAGGGAAGCTCGGTTTGGCTGATGGGTAAAGGATGCAAGTGCGGTTGATAGAACACACAGTGGTAACATCCTTCGATGCAAGTTTAACGAGCCCAGAGAAGGGAAGCTCGGTGATTTTTCATGTTTAGAGAGTCTGAAAAAGCATAAAAGGAAACTCCATTGGGGTACCTTTTTCATCAATAGTCAAGTCGGTTCGAAAAAGGGGTAAACTAGCACCGACGAGACGTCAATTCAAAACCATTTTAACGAGTGTGACAAGGACAAGATCACTCGGCTATTTTTTCAATTTTAAGGAGTCTGAAAAAAGCTTAACTATGGACTCCGTCAGGAATATTCTTCTAGACCGTTTTTAATGAGTGTGAAAGAAGAAGGTCACTCGGCAATCTTTTCAATTTTAGGGAGTCTGAAAAGAGCTTAACTATGGACTCCGGGGGGGTTTCTTTTTCATAAATTTAGTCCCTCAGGCCCGAAAAAGGAATAAAATTATACCTGAGGATACTCTTCTAAAGAATCATAATTCGATAGAGTATTCCTTTGTTCGTATAGTTGACCGTCCAGACCGAAAAAGGGGTAAACTACCGCCGGACAGACGTGACTTCAAATTTCAGTTTAACGAGCGTGAAGGGTCACAAGATCACTCGACAATCTTTTCATGTTTAGAGGGTCTGAAAAGGGCCTAAAAGGAGACCCGTTATGTGTTGGGAGTCTGGAGGGTAAGACAAAGAGTTAAAAAGACCCATGCAAATGAGGCTCAAACTCATATTCAGGAGAGACTATACGGACTCCCGAGCCTACTATGTTGTCAGAAACGACATGGACACCATAATGCAACTAGGAACTACCTAGGGCATCCATGTTTTGGTAAGCTCTACCACCCAGTTGTGACACTTCTAGAGCAGATATGATGGTTCCGTGGCACAACCGGATGGGATCGATCCTATATCATAAAAACAAAAGGAAACGAGATGCAACAGTGGGGATGAAATCCTACCCTATATGCTCAGGTTGATTTTTTGAAATTTTTTTTATGGACCGTCCTTATGTATATATTTTTTATTTTCTGAAACTCAATGAAAATTGTCCCAATACCTGATCAAATCCCTTCCATATATCTCCGGAACCACTCAAAATGGTTTTTGGTATAAAGAAATTGATAAAAGGGGCCAAAAGGGTGACAAAAAGAGGCCCAAAAGTCTATAAATAGAAGCTGGCAACTCATTATCACCATTGCTGATTTGGAAATTGACTCTGGAGCCAAAAGACCCTCTTTGCCAGAGATCGTGATTCCGGGAGCTACAGTGGACCAAATAGACTTCTTCTTGGACCAAGTAAGTACAAACTCCCTCATCTTGCATTTCAATACTTTATTTGTTGCTTTTGGGGGTGGCCGTCGCCCTCTAAGGGGCCGGCCCTAGTAAAACGCGGGCTGTCCAGGGACAACCTGCGGGTACTCGCACACAGGGTCAAAACTACACGCGGGTACCCGCGACTGTCGCCTCGACAGTCCACGGGTTACCCCCACGCACACGAAAAATGGCTTGGCAAGATCTAACACTCCCCCTTTGACTTGTGATTTTTGCAGGATGTATGTGCATTTGAGAGAGAGGGAGCATGAGGCTACCAATGAGGTAGTAGCTATAGATCCGAATGTGATGGCCGTGCTGACGCTGTGTGGCTTGGTGAAGTTTTTCTTATGTCCATTTATGCATGCACAACCTAGGCTACTGAATGCCTTGGTTGACTATTGGCACCCGGATGCAGAGGCCTTCATGATAGAGGGGAAATCCTTGGTGCCCACCACCGAGGATATCTACTTTTTGATGGGCCTCTCGAGGAGAGGGGAACTCGTTAACTTTCAGACATTTTCTGCGGGGCCGAGCAAAGTCTCAGAATTGATAGCGGAGTATTGTGAGGTTAGGACCGAGCAAGTATCTTCCTCGGTTCCCGTGAGTAGGATTACCAGCCTCACCCTCCAGACCATTTTATCACTTATTGGGCGGATTACCAGCTCTGCGGCCGTGCATCAGGCTTCGCGCGCACAGATGAACTGTGCAGTTCAGTGCATGAATGCACAAATATATGACTGGAGTACGATAATGCTGGAGAACATGAAGAGGCAATTGACTGATTTCCGTCAGCGGACACACAGGAACTTCGGGTTCGGGACTATCTTGTGTTCACTTTTATTTGAGAGAGTTCCATGATTTAGTCCTCGGATGACAGTACGAGGACATCTGGCGACTTTCCCTGTAGTATGTAGATGGGCAACATTACTGCCGCGACAGGGTGGTGGAAGGACCGTAGAGGCCTTCAACGACGACTTTTTTGCTTGGTTGTCACGACAGATCCCCGCCATCGAGGACTACCCATATGCAGGGATCGACTTTTCCAGAGATGCAACTATACCAGTGCCTCCTGGTGAGGAGCGAGGGGAGATGGGTAAGTCTCCACTTATACAGTTTTTTTGTTTGCATATGTAATTTTTATGTTTTTTTGATATATATCATGTTTTTTGGATAACAGAGTTTCTGATGGGTGAACTTGGTGTTGCGTGCAGATGTGGGACCCGTGCGGCCTGTCGATTTTGCGCGGAATAGGTGCCGCCCATGGCCAGAGGCTGCAGCCACCGTCGCCAGGGGAGCAGCAGCAGCAGGGAACCCTCCAACAGGAGAGGCTGAGAGGGCTCTTAGGCAGATTGAGCGGAACTTCACTGAGCTCACCCGCACAGTTCCCATGATAGAGATAGAGGACTTACTGCCCTCTATGCAGACTCACATGGTGGGATTACCTCAGACATGGGTTCGATTGTTCAGGCGTTTGGGCCGAGCTGTATATGATTATAACAGGGCCCATAGGCCCTGAATAGACTTGTAGACTTTGATGTGCCTCGAGCACCGATATGTATATATATATTTTTGAGGGCATAAGCCCCAGTGACTCGTTATGGTTCCCATTTTTTGAGGTGCCTGCGCCCATCTATGTACTCTGAGGATTTTATGATGTATATATGTGGTTTTTATTTCTTTTCTGTGTCTTTATGGATTATGTGTACAAAAATGTATTTACATGTGGATGATCATGATCTTCTTTATGTGTGAGCAAGATGCCAATCTAAAATGTGATTAGCTAGAGTATCTGTGATTTGATTTAGACTCCTAGGAACATGAAAATATGTAATATAATCAAAGTTGCATTCCAAGAGACGTACCCTAAGGAATCGTCAGTGTAAAGTAGGATTGTGCACACGGTATATTCTGTTTAGCTGCGACACAACCAGTTGAGCATCTAGATATACCCGGAGTCGAGAGATACCCAATGAAAAAGCGTCACGAAGCAACTCAATCACTGCGCTATACTCAACAACATTGTTTGTGGTGTTACCTAAGCATATCCCTCCGGAAGATAACAACTGACCCTGTGGTGTGAAGATTACCCAAGCTGCGGAGGCAAGCCTCCGCGTGTGTCGACTAGCACCGTCCACATACCCAATGAACACATCGGACTCACTTGACATCTGCCATAGTGAAGAAATATAACATTAATGACACGTCCATGACACGTTTTTCAAAAGAAACGAAAGAAAGTAATAAAACAAAGACTATACATATGTTACAAAAATTTACCCACAGTGACGATGCTATGAGTAATACTTCTTGAGGTAGAGCTCATTTCTAGGCTCCGCCAAAGCATTCCCTTCAAAATCAACTAGACGATAAGTGCCCTTCTTTAAAACCTCCTTAACAATGAAGGGTCCGAACCACATGGGTTTAAACTTTCCTGCCCCCAGGGGGTCCTTATCTTGGTCGTAAACCAGGACAAGGTCGCCCTCAGAAAAAACCTGAGGATGCATGGACCTATCATATTGACACTTGACCCTATTCTTATGAGCCTCGTTGGCCAGGGCCGCATCGCGACGCTGTTCATCAAGCTTCTCCAAGTGTACTAACCGTTCTTCAAGTGGAGAAGTGTCTGGCAATAACTGTACTGCCAATTTCAGAGATGGAATTTGACATTCAATGGGCAAGACTACCTCCAACCCGTAAATGAGTTGGAAAGGTGAGAAACCGGTTGCAGTCTTAACTGATGTTCGGTAAGCCCATAATGCCGAGTATAACATCAAATGCCAGTTGGATTTGGCTGAGTTGATGGTTCGCTGTAGCATTGTTTTAAGAGTTTTTTTAAAATCTTCCACCTACCCATTGGCTTGGGGATAGTAAGGTGAGGAATGTTCTTGCTGTAACCCAAGATTTGACGTTAACTCGGTCATCATTTGATTCTGAAAGTGACTTCCATGGTTAGTGACAATATCTCTCGGGACGCCGAAACGTGCTATGATCTGGTTAAATAATAAGAGAGCTGTAGTCTCTCCATCATCCTTGAACATCGGCATAGCTTCGACCCACTTAGTGAAGTAGTCAACAACTACAATGATATAGTGATGCCCCCTGATTGATGGGGGGTTGCAAGTAGTGTAATCAATCCCCCACTTGGTGAAGGGACCGACGGTGATAACAGGAAACATGGGAGCTAGATGTGCCCTCATCTTCTGTGAGAAGATTTGGCATGGATGGAACTTCTTGACCGAGTCGATACAATCTTTGATAAGCATGGGCCAAAAGTAACCAGCTCGTAAAATCTTTTGGGCTGTTGCCAACCCGGATAAGTGATCGCCACAAGCTCCTGTATGACAATCGTTGAGAACTATGATGGCCTCCTCATGAGTGAGACATCGACGCAAGATGCAGTCTACACCTATCCGATACAAAGTATCATTGAGTATAAGATAGTTCTTGGCCTGATGGCGTATCCACCGACGCTCATCACGAGAAGCAGAGGTATGACACTTCAAAGTCTGGAGATAGATCAGTATATCTCCGTACCATGGGTTAGATGATTCGATCAAAAACATATCCCCCCGGATATGCGATTCCTCGGGCACAACGCCACCTGACTCAACCAGAAGTTTCGAAATAAGTTCTGCGAAGACCAACGACTTTTTGGACTTCGCTGAAACAAAGTCTAAGTCAAATTCTTGGAGGATGACCATCCATCTACTAATTTTTCCGCCGATAACTCATCGTGTCAACATGTACTGAAATGGATTCACGACGGCAACGACAGTGGTCTTACGAAATAGAACATAGTGACTGAACCGCTGAACAACATGTACTGCTGCCAACACAAGTTTTTCAAGATGGGTATAATTAAGTTCCGATCCTACGAGGCCTCGGCTCAGGTAATATATCACGTATTCAGAAAATGAATCATCTTCCTGAACTAAAACCATGCCTATGGTTGACTCTGCGGCAGCCAGATATAATAGGAAATCCTTGTTATAATTCGGTGGCTGTAGCAGAGGTGCGGTTGTAAGGGCATGTTTCAATGCGTCGAAAGAGCGCTGCGCTGCTTCATCCCAGAGAAAAGGAACGTCTTTCTTCAATAAACACATGAAGCCCTTGGTGATTTCGGCATAGTTGGCGATGAAGCGTCGTAAGAATTTTGCCTTGCCTTGAAGACTCTGAAGTTGTAAGATTGTGCGTGGGGGGGGAAACCAGACTATTTCCTCCACCTTAAGAGGATCAACCATGATCCCCATTGTTGAAACGATAAAACCTAACAAACGTCCTGACGTGACGCAAAAGCTGCACTTGTTGGGATTTAAGCAAATCCGGAAGTAGCGACAACGTTCGAAGATTAGTCGGAGGTGCATAGGATGATCTTTTCGCTTACGAGAGCGTGATGCTAAATCATCTAGATAGGCCTTGACTATATGTTTGAGGTCATGAAACGCAAAAGACATGGCCCACTGGAAAGTGGCTCCAGCATTCTTGAGACCAAAAGGCATTTTTCGATAGGCGAATGTACCCCACGGACAAATGAATGCCGTTTTGTGTTGGTCCTCAGGTTTAATTTGGATTTGGTTATAGCCCGAGAAACCATCCATGAACGAAAAGGCTTCACAACCGGCGCACTCATCAATGATTTGGTCGATGAATGGGGTTGGATAATCATCTTTTGGACACGCCTTGTTCAAATCACGGAAATCGGTAAAGACACGAATCGTGCCTTGTTTTTTATTGACTAGCATGGGATTTGACACCCATTGAGTCAAGTAAATAGGGTATATGAACCCTGTCTTAAGAAATTTCTCAACCTCATCTTTGATAGCTGCTTCTTTCCTAGGATTAACTAGACGAATTTTCTATCGAATAGGCTTAGCGTCTGGATACGTAGTGATCTCATGTTCAACTATTTTCAGATCGATGCCTGGCATTTCCTCATAAGACCAAGCAAAAACATCGTGGAATTATTTAAAAAGATCTGTGTAAATCTGAATCTCTTCGGGGGAGAAATTCGCTCCGATGAAGACATTCTCCACGATGCCGGGGTTTTGGGAGATATTGATAGGGATCGTGGCAGCGATAGTCGCCATATTGCCCTCAGCATAAATATCATGTGTAGCTAAGAGGTTAATGGGACAAGGCTGATCTCCCATCATGGTGATAGCGAATTCTCCTACCTTGATTCGGTGTAATTCTGGGAGGAAATATGATCTGTGATGAATATCTTCCCAGAGTTTGTCCGGACCAGTCATTGCTTCGATTATTGCTTCGTCAGAAGGAAAGAATAAATCTAACGAATTGGTGTTGGCAAAAGAATCCTGAGCCCAGATAGGCTCAAGGAGTGGATCCAACTCTTGTGCGGGAATCGGATCAGGAGTAGCTGAAGCTTGCTGGACCAAAGAGTACGCTACTTCAGTGGCCGACAAGGGCGTAGACATGACCACATGCCCTGTCGCATCCATCGTGTTGGATGGGGAAGGAAGAATCCACAGATCCTGAGAGTAAGTCGTGCGGAATGACGAAACATGGAAAATCTCAGCCTTGTGGTGAGTTGATATAAACTTGACATCGCCTTGAGGAGGTGGGTAATCGAAGGTACCCATCAAAGATGGGCACAAACCAAATCCTACATTGATGACACCGGCTTGATGATTATCTACCATGGGAACCGTGGATGCTCCCAAGGTTGGGTCAGGTCGTGAGAAGGACAATTGATCAATAGTCACTATCCGGCCTTCATGTGGAAACAGTAAGACACGGAGAACTGTAGCGACCACCGCTTGCATTGCATAAGTCCAACTACGACCTAACAATAGATTGTAGTCGATGGGGGCATCAACTACCTCTACTTCGACGCACATGGTCTTTCCCCCTAACTTCACAGGGAAAGAAGGAATGATGCCATGCGGTCGGAAAGAACGACCATCGAACGCAGTGACGAGAGTAGGTGATGGAGACAACTCAGGTTGACCAATGGCTTTCCAGCATGCTAACGACATAACGCAAGTCGAAGCACCCTCATCTACCACCATGCGAAAGATATTCTGTGTAAAAGTTTTCGTGGGATGAGCCACTACTATCTGAAATGTGACATGGTAAGGAAAATGAGGTTTCAAGTCATTGGTATCTAACATGATGGTTCCTGGGTTTCAAGTCTTAGTAGAGCCTAAAGCAGTCAACAAGGCTTTCCTCTGAGAAGGGCAACTTTGGAGGACTTCCAAAGCAGACATAGCACAAGGGGTTTGGGATAAATTTTCCACCACAGAGTAGTTATGGGCGGCCCTTGCGTTTGGATTGTGAGAAGCTCGCTTAAATGCACCCTTTGGAATGTGTGTCATTGTTTCACCCAACGTCTTCTCGATCTGTAGAGGAAGAGATGGGATCTCGACTTCCTTGCCTTTCTCAGGGGTGCTTTGTTTTCTATAGTCATGTGCTCTAGTCATTATGAAAGCATCACTTTTGACCATATATACGTTCGCGAAAGATGAATTGTTTGGGGGAGGGTAGTTTTCTTGGCTACCCACCTCGGCACTTGTAGAAGCTTGAGTTAAATTTTGCCCATGCTGAAAGGGATTAGTCAACACGGCTTGATGTTGCTGCGTGACAAACTTCTGGGCCTCTGCAAGTTGAGGGCATAGATGGTTTGGGTGGTCTTCCGCACATAGGTTGCATGGATACCTCGCCTTCCTCTTTTTTGTGGTGCCCTTGCCAGCATTATCGTTTGATTTTTTATCCCCCTTACTCTTCTTGCGTTGTTTTTTCTTCCCCTCGGGCTGCTGGTTGGCCTTTGGGTTAGTCGTCTGTACAGAGTGTACTTTCGATGTTTGAGTAGGAGGAGCAGCCAAAGAAGTACTCTGGCTGGCCGCTGAGTGTTGTATAGATAACTGCTGCAATTGTTTTGTCAATTGCTCAATGGGCTTAGTTTATGCCGAACCAACTATACCATCGACATGTGGTTCGACTCTCTGTCTGTTTTTATCCAGAATCGATCGTGGTGCATCCGACAGGATGGTGTACAATAGACCAGACTGAGAATAGATAAGCTCAAACTATTGAGCCCTCATGATGGCATCTTCCTCGGTGAACACCCTTGAAGTTGCGACGTCTTTGGATAACTGTGAAACTAAAGACTTAAGGAACCACTCAAGCAAGAATGCTGGTGGGACGGGTACCTTGATAAGACTCTTTTGGCATCACCACTCTCGAATGTGATCCGAGATATGGTCTGCTCTCATCTGCTCGAAATTAGCTAGCAACTCTATGCCGACGTCGTATCTCACAGGTAACTGGAAATGGTTAAGGAAGGCCATCGCCAGTTCGCCAAAAGAAGAATATCGTGAACGATCAAGCTCTATGTACCATTTCGCGGCACTCCCAATAAGAGTGCGTTGAAACAATCACAACTGGAAGGAGTCATCTTTCAGTGAGTTAGATGAACACCATAAGTGGAAAGTAGTCACGTGATCACCTGGATCTTCATTAGGCTTGGCCTCGAACTTTGGGATGTCCAAAGGAAACTTCGTCGGCATAGGAGGCCAACGCGGATCGTGACAGATAAGATCATTCAACAACCATGTTAAATCTGGCAAGTGTAACGTTGCCAAGAAAGGTAGTTTAGGTTGCTACTGATAGCCTGGATAAAAGGGCCCTGGAGTTGGACTGGCACCAGGTTGCCAGGAAAAGTTTGGCTGCTGGCTAGGATTTTGGTAGAAACCATGGCCCTGAATAGCGTAAGGGTTTTTCATTTGAGGAGACATCATTTGCTGATTCCCCATGAAGGACATAGGATGTTGGGCATTCATTGTGTTTGACAGAATTTGGGAAGGATTACCCCATGCCGGTCCCGAGGGGAGAGGCATGGAAGTCTGTCTGGGGTTCCATTGACTATGGAAAGAATTACCCCAGAATAACATTCTAGAGGAAGGAACGGATCCTTGTCCTGAGTTCCAAGGTCCTGGTATATGTGCCCCTAGCGCAGGAATAGTACCCTGTGCCGGTGTAGACTGTCCAAAAATGGGTGTGCCCCCCGATGGGAAAGCAATGGATGCGAAAGTGTTATTACTAACCGTCCCATTCCAGACGAATGGTGACGAACCTACCAACAGAGTTTGCGCAGGTTTTCCTTGACTCCCGGCTCCAAGTGGACTCATGTGTGCAGGCTGCCCAACAGACTGCTGATGCAATCCACTAAGCGAAGGGGACGAAGGAGGGAGATGACCCCCAGCATAAGGAAAAGCATTGAAAGGGACAGGAATTCCCCCAAGTTGACCTTGCAGAGGAGCGTTAGAGCTCCCTGCCCCCAGACCCAAAGTCTGTAAAGTGGAAGAAGTGAGTGCAGGACTTGTACCTGAACTAGGCATACTGTATGAAAACGGAGGGCCTGTCGAACTAGGTGTGTAAGGAGGTGTGGCCGCCGCTATAGATGGGGTCGATCCACTGTGCGACGTAGTTGCGGCTGAGACCATGGTGGCCTAAACCGTCGACAAAGGTAAGTTAGGAGAAGTTTCTCCCGTGGTAGCAACAGTGATGGGAATGGAAGAATTCCCAGCGGAAGTAACAGAGTTTGGTTCCATAACTGGGTTAGGCACTAACAGGCTTTCGTAAAATTGAATTGGCACAATAATGTTTGGCCAAGTATCAGTGTTTGAGGTCTCAACCAATCCAATATTGGCGGTCGATTCCTCGGGGGGTTGTTCCGGCTCAAAAGCACCGGTTGCTTCGAAAGACCCTTGATGGTCTAGCTTCCGCCTCAATGGTGGCGGGGGTGGCTCCAGTATAACCGGTGGTAGGCCTAGAAGCCTTCGTGACCGGCGGAGCTCTGAATCCTCCACTATGTGAGAAGATTCACGACACGCTAAGGTATTCTACACGGACAAATAGTAACACACACTAAAAGAAAGCCCCTAGAAGATAAATCAAGCAAGCACTAAACTAGTTGGAAGAACAATTACAACAACCAACACTAGAGCAACTTACCGGTGCAAGTGCAACTCGAATACGGAAGAACCCTCCGGGTATACTCTACAAAGCATGGCCCGATGTCTATCCTAGGTACCATGGTATACCCCCGCAGTCACCCGTGTATGTCCCTAGAAAAGATTGGCAACTAGTTTTCCAGCACGTGAACAGTCACCAGGCAGGTACAGTCGGTAGTCGGGTAGACCACAATGAGCAGGGTATCAAGCCTGAAACCTGTCAAGGGTATCGAGAGCAAATGGTCCGGAAGACAACTGAGGACCTTGAATGGATTCAAGACCCACGAAGCCCCGTGGAAAATGCAAACGACGGAATCCCTTAACAAATCCTCGATATGTGTTCTCCACAATGCTCGGTCCAGCTTTGGAGGGGTTATCTCCGCTACCTTTCCTTACGCGACCTCGTGTTTAGCCCCTGTGTTAGAGGGGGGTCC
>ML793919.1:115132-133662 GCA_009831015.1 Picea engelmannii
GATTTTTAAAGTCACAAGGTGTGAAAGTGAAACTGATGGTGTGTAAAAAGACTCAAAGCAAAAAGAACAAGAAATGCTTGGAAACAAAAACTTTTACTAAAATGCAAAACCAACAACTTTTCAACAAGAAAGACTTCTTTTCTGTTCAAAATTACTAAGATTTCATGCAGTAAATAAGGAGAAATTTCGCTCAAATCTGCGAGCTAATTATACTCGAAATGCACCACAAAAACTTATGCAAAAAAGACTTCTTTCCTAGCTATTGATGCCACAACACAATCTTCAAACCAAGAAGAAAATGAAAAGAGGGATTTTTTATTTTATTTTATTGCAAAATAATGCAACAAGGAAAAATGTTGACAAGAACAAAACCAAGAGAATGAAAAGAAAAATCTGGCTTAAAGTGTAGATCGCAACAGAATCAGAGTAAAAAATGCAAAAAGCAATCAAGACAACACCGATTCTAACACTTGCCTAAAAACCATAAAACCAATATTTTTCTCTTTTGTCTTTTCTATCAAAACATCAACTAACAAACACAGGCTAAGGATAAGATGCCCTAACCTGCTGACTATGCAGCTCCGGACTCTATACCCCTGAGAGGAGCTCTTCTCACCACATGAGGGGATGACTGCCCCACCCAAGCTGAAAAAGCTACCAATCAAGCCCACGACTGTCACCAAGACAACATGCATGCAAACGCGTGCTGCACTACAACAACGCGCGGGTACTCACGGGCAAGACTTAAACAGGCCGCGGGTCTGTATAAAAGCCAAGATCAAAAAATACACAGACAGTCCAGACCTAAAAAAGGCCTCTGGTATTGACAACCAGGGTCTTTAAGAGGCTTGGATGCTATAACTTCAACAGAAAAGGAAAATTTGCAAAAAAGAAAACACAAGCAAAGAACAACCAACACAATAAGGCAGACTGAAAGCAAGACAGTAAACCAATAGGACCCAGACAGGATCCAGAAAGCCCCCTGAGAAGGTAAACTTTTGACAGGGAAGAGGAGACTGCCTCTTAAGCTTCCTAGGCTCTACATGCTACTGAAATCACTACAGCAGGCATTCAAACGCGGGCTGTAGAAGGTTAGGGTGCGGGTCACACACATGCAGGCCTTCTGCAGGTCGCATGTACCTCTGTGTGTCCCGAGAATAAATGTCAAGCAAAAGTCAAGGAAGAACTGGTATTGATAACCAGGTTCCCTGCTAGCTTTGACCTAACAGAGAACAAAATAAACAAAGAAATAGAGACTGAACTTCTTTGAACTACCCAAAAGACCTTTAACCAAATCCGGAAACCCTTAGAGTAAAATATTCCCAGTGGAGTCGCCTATTCTGTTGTGGGGTATTCTACCCTACGAACTAACAAGCTAGGGCTTAAACTTGCATGCAGATCATGACCCTTCATAAGCTACTTTTAACCTTCTACCCCAAATCTAAAATCCTTTTTCACATGCACACATGGGAAGAATCAACTAACCTTTTTTATCGATGGTTGGTGTAGATCCTTGGTTGAACTTTATCCCCTTGCTTCTATTGCTCCTTCCAAAAAGAGATCCTGCAATCAAGACAAAACTACGCATGCATGCTATTGTTCTACTAGAGGATTAGAGATTAAACACAAATCAAATAAAACATACAAGACTCATGTATTCGGGATGGGAAAAGTATCTTTTTATTAATCTCAACATGAATCAACTTATAATGATTATAGAGACCGACCACCGTTCCTCGATCCTGATCCTGGGCTCCTCCTCTTCTTTGTCCTCCAACTGCTTTGCTTTAATTCTCCTAAAGCTTGAGGAAAGGCTAAAGGGTTTGGACAAAATGGATTCGGCAATTGGGTAGCGTTTCTTTGCTATGATTTTTTCCTCCTTTGAATAGTACCCCTACCCCTTCTTTTATAGGCTAGAAGGAGCTAGGGTTTTAGATGAAATCTCAGCCATGCATGGCTGGGAGTTCCAGTTAATTGACCCAAAGCTTTTCGTCCCGGCGGAAACTTTCCTGATTTTTTTCTTTGTTAGGTAAACGCTGGCTGTAGTGGGCCAGCCCACGTTCCAACGCGTGCAGTATAAGGCCTGCCAGCATTCCAACGCGCCCAGTAGTGGGTTAGGGCACGGGTTACTTGATTTAGGAGGTTTTTGAAGAGTTTGTTCAGCATGGCTTTGGGAATGAAGGGCAATGAGTTGGCCTGATGCCAGGTAAGCATGGATAGTGCAATTTAGGGTTATAACAGGGCTAAGGATGGATGGTGGCTCGAGGAATGTGACTCTGTAGGTGGTGAGATCCTGGTCTCGTGGCTGAAGGTAGATCAGAAAATGGATGTTCGAAGCTCCCAGAATGGAGTATGGAACTTTGGAAAAAGGGACTATATATAGCTGTAGGGCCCACATTGCCACCTCATTTGTACCTGCTGCTAGAGTGACTGGACGAGAGATTTGGAGACTTCGGGAGATCGATCCAGCTGATTCAGGATCCGCAAGTTTCATGTTAGTGGTTGGATCCTGTTATAACCCTAAATTGCACCATACATGCTTACCTGGTATCATGCCATCTCATATCCCTTCTTTTCCAAAGCACTGCTGAGGAACTCTTTAAAAAAACCTCTTTTATAAGGGCCCACGTGCCCTAATCCATTACTACATGCGTGTACACACTAGCTGACATAAAACAACCTGCGTGGACCGACAAAAGCATGAAAAAAGGAAAGTTGTTGACGGAACACACAGCTCTCGGTGAGTTAATTGAAACTCCCGACCATGCATGGTTGAGGGTTCATCCAAATACCTAGCTTCTTCTTGCCTATAAAAGAAGGTCTAGGGGTCCCATTTGGAAGAGGAAAAATATAGCAAAGAAACTTTGCCCATTTGCATATTCCCATTGTCCCAACCCTTTAGCCATCCTTGTGCCAGAAGAGATACGAAGCAAAGAAGTTGGAGGATAGTTGAAGAGGAGCCCAGGATTAGGTTCACAGAGCGGTGGCCGATCTCGACTTTTTGTAAGTTGACTCATTCAAAGTAATAAAGAAAATGATTTTCTCGTCCCAATTCATGAGTTATTCATAATTTGTTAAGTACATGTTTGGATTTCTAACCTGTTAGTATATAGGTAAGATGCATGTGTAGTTGTTGCTTATCTTGTATGTAGGTCAGCGTTGGAAAGGAGAACTACGAACAAGTGATCAAGTGTGACAAAGGATCAACATCAAACACCTGGAACAAGGTAGGTCGATCTAACTATGTTTTACTGAAAATAAATAGGATTTAAGTCTGGGGACGAAGGTAGAAAGTAGATTTTCTCTTGGTCATATCTGCATGCAAAGCATAACCCTATTTGCTAGTCCGTAAGGAGATTTCCCTCAAAACATAATTGGCGACCATACTGGGGAGATCTCTAGGGTTCCTGGAATTTTATTTTTTGGGTAGTTTTTAGAAAAAGGCTGGTTTTTCTTGTTGTTTTTTTTTTAAGTTTCTGTAAAGTCTGAGCTAGAAGAGAGTCTGGTTTTCCATACCATCTTTCTCTGATTTTCTTGACTATGTTTTGTCAGGACCCACAGAGGTACACGCGACCTACATAAGGTCTGCACACATGTGCCCGCCCCCTACTCTCTTGCAGCCCACGTGTGAACGCTAGCTGAAGAAGTAGCAGTAGCGTGTAGAGCCCAGAGAATTTTTTGAGGCAGTCATCCTCTTCCCTGTCAGAATCAGACATTCTCAGGGGTTTTCTAGAATTCTGTCTGAGTCTTGGTTGTTTGCAGTCTTATCTCAGATTGCTTTTCTTTATGATTTTTTTTTTCCTTTCTTGGTTTTCTTTTTTCTGTTAATGGTTTGCTTTTTTATATTAAAAAGAGTGTCCAAGCCTTCAGGAGATCCTGGTTATCAATATTAGTGGTCTCTTCTTGGTCTGGGTTGTCTATTTTTTTTTTTTTCTAAGAGTTTAGATATACATGTGGCCTATACAAGGTCAACGCATGTGTACATGCCCTCTGGATCTATACAGCTCGCGTTCGCATGCTTGCTGTTGGGTTATCAATAGCGTTCTTGGGCAGGATAGTTTTTTTTGGGGGTAAGGTAGTCATCGTTTCCCTTGATGAGAGTTATACCTCTCAGCTATTTGAATCTCTGTCTTTGCAGTCAGTAGCTTAGGATTAATCTTAGCCTTAGCTTTCTTTTTCTCATTTTAAAAAGCTGTTAATTTTTTTTTCTTAGGGTTTTTAGACAAGTGTGAGAGTCATTTTTTAAAGTTGCTAGTGTGTGATTTTTTGACGTGATTCTTTGTGATCTACGATTAGGCCATAATTGTTTTTCTTGGTTCTTTCTTGTTGGTATTTTTCCTTTTTGCTTTATCAAAGCATTTAAATAAAAAATAAAAGATCTCTTTTCATTTTCTTGTTTGGTTGAAGAGTGAGTTTCTGCATTATTAGCTAGGAAAAAGTCATTTATTTCATAAGTTTTTGCAGTTTACTTAGATCATAAGTAGCTTGTAGTCAAGTGAAATTTCTTTTGAGTTTGCTGTCCAAAATCTTAGAAAATTAAAAAAAAAATATTTTGAAAAGTTGTTGAAATTTTGCATTAAGTAAAAGTTTTTGTTTCCAGCCTTTTATTCATTTTTTGCTTTCGTATTTTACACATCATCAATTTCACTTTCATACCCATTGAAATAAGACAAAACCATAAAATTAACACTAAATATAAAATTTATTAGACTTTTATGTTTGTAGGGTTAACCAACTAGTTCAGGATTAGGGCCTTGGATTAGGTTGGAGAGGAAACTCTTCAAGGCCATTTAAAATCAAACATTGGAGTCTGAGTTAGGGATTGTCTAAGTCCAGTATCGTGAAATTTATCCAGGGACCCCCTCTAACACATGGGATAAACACAAGGTCACGTGTGGAAAGGTAGCGAAGATAACCCCTCCAAAGCTGGACCAATCATAGTGGAAAAGACATATAGAGGGCTTGTTTTGGGATTCCATCGATTTCATTTACCACGGGGCTTCGTGGGTCTCGAATCCATTTGAGGTCCTCAGTTGTCTTTCGAACCACTTGCTTTCGATATCCTTGACAGGTTTCGGGCTCGATACCCTGCTCATTGTGGTCTACCCGACTTTCGATTGTACCCGCCTGGTCACTGTTCGCGTGCTAGAAACCTAGTTGCCTATCTTTGTTAGGAACATACACAGGTGACTGCAGGGGTATACCATGGTACCTAGGATAGACATCAGGCCATGCTTTGCAGAGTATACCTAGAGGGTGCTTCCATGTTCGAGTTTCACTTGCACCGGTAAGTTGCTCTAGTGTTGATTGTTGTAACTGTTCTTCCAATTAATTTAGTGTTTGCCTGTCTTATCTTCTAGGGACTTTTTTTAGTGTGTGTTACTTTTGAACGTATAGACTACCCTAGAGTGTCTTTGATATTCTCACACAGTGGAGGATCACGAGCTACACCGGTCACAAAGGCTTCTTGTCCTGCCGTCAGTTACACTAGAGCCACCCCCACCACCATTAAGGCGAAAGCTAGACCAACAAGGGTATTTTGAAGCGACCGGGTTACAAGAAATTGTGCCCGACCAACATCTGGAGGAATCGACCATTTTGGACCTTGAAGTGAATTCTCTTGGTCCAGTTGAAACCCCAACCACTGATTTCTTGGCACCTTTCATTGTACCAATTCAATTTTACGAGTGCCAGACAGTGTTGCACACAGCAATGGAAATAAATGCTATTACTTCTTCTGGGAATTCTTTAATTCCCACTATGGTTGTCACCACAAGAGAGTTTTCACCTCCTAACCCACCGTCACCAATCCAAGCTACCATGGTCTCGACCACTTCTACATCACACAGTGGTCCGATCCCGTCTTTGGTGGTGGCCACAACCCCTTTCACACCAAGTGCGACAGGCCCTCCGTTCTCATACGAGATGCCTATTTCGGGTACAAGTCCTATACTTTCCTACTCCACTTTACAGACTTTAGGTTTGGGGGAAGGGAGCTATAACGCTCCTCTGTAAGGTCACATGGGGGGAACTCCTTCTCCTTTTAATACTTTCCTTTACAGAGGAGGTCATATCCCTCCTTCATCCCCTTCACTCGGTGGCTCGCATCAACAATCCCTCGGGCAACCTACATACCATATTTTATTTGGAGCGGGGAGTCAAGGACCACCTTTGCATAGTATGCCGGTAGGTTCGACACCATTTTCTTTGGCTGAAATTTTTGGTAACAATGCCTTCTCATCAGCCACCTTTCCGACTGGGGGAAATCCCAGTTTTGGATAATCTATTCCTATGCAGGGTACTATTCCTGCACAAGGGGAAAACCTAGGAACTTCTTCCGCATCGAGGCCTTGGAATTCTTAGCAAGGATTCATTCCCTCATCCAGAATGCCGACTTGGGGTAATTCTTTCCACCATCAATGGAACCCCAGACAAACTGCTATGACTATCCCCACGGGACCGACATGGGGCAACCCTTCCTAGAGTCCTTCGAATATAACGCCTTCCCAACCATCTATGTCCTATTTGGGAAATCAGCCGATGATGTCTCCACATATGAAAAATCCATACGCTGGCTAGGGCCATGGTTTCTACTAGAATTCGGGCCAACAACCAAAATTTTCCTGGCAACCTGGTGCCAATCAAACTCCATGCCCCTTTTTCCTAGGTTATCACCAACAACCCTAACTACCCTTCCTGGTGACTTTGCACTTGCCAGATTTGACAAGGTTGTTGAATGACCCTATTTGTCACGATCCGCATTGGCCTCCTATGCCGACGAAGTTGCCTTCAGACATTCCAAAGTTTGAAGCCAAGCCTAACAAAGATCCAGGAGATCATGTGACTACCTTCCATCTTTGGTGCTCATCTAACTCATTGAAAGATGACTCCATACAATTGCGATTGTTTCAATGTACTCTCATTGGGAGTGTCATGAAATGGTACATCGAGCTCGATTGCACAAAATACTCTTCCTTCGGTGAGTTGGAAATGGATTTCCTAAACCATTTCCAGTTACTTGTGAGATATGACACTGACACAGAGCTGCTAGCCAATTTCGAACAGACGAAAATGGACAATATCTCTGATCACATCCGAGAATGGAGACGCCAGAAGAGTCTCATAAAGGTGCCAGTCCCACCAGCATTCCTTCTTGAGTGGTTCTTTAAGTCTTTGGTCCCGCAGTTATCCAAAGATGTCGCGACGTCAGGATTATTCTTTGAAGAAGACGCCATCATGAGGGCTCAACAATTTGAGCTCATATATTCTCAATCCGGTTTATTATACAACATCTTCCCAGATGTGCCACACTCAATACTGGATAAACTAGACAGAGAGTCGGACCACATGCCGATGGTATTGTTGGTTCAACACAAACAAAGCCCACTGAGAAATTGACGAAGTAGTTGCAACAATTATCTATACAACACACAGTGGCCAACCAAACCACTAATTTGGCTGCTCCCCCTACCAAAATGTCAAAGGTACACATAGTGCAGTCGACTAACCCAAAGGCCACCCAACAGCCTGAAGGAAAGAAAAAACAATGAAAGAAGGGTAAGGGGGATAAAAAACCCACTGATAATGCTGGCGGGGACAACACTAAGAAACATAAGGCAAGGTATCGATGCAAATTGTGCACGGAAGACCACCCGACCCATCTATGTCCTTGACTTGTAGAAGCCCAAAAGTTTGTGATGCAGCAACAACCTGCTGTGTTAACCAATCCATTTCAACATGGACAAAACCTAACCCAAGCCTCTGCAAGCACAGAAGGGGGAAACCAAGAACCCTGTCTGCCTCCGAACAACCCCGCATTCGCGAACGTATATATGGTTAGGGGTGATGCTTTTATATCGACTAGAGCACACGTCTATAGTAAACCAAACACTTCTAAGAAGGGTAAAGAAGTTGACCTCCCATCTCTTCCTCTACAGATTGAGAAGATGTTGGGAGAAATAATGACACACATTCCCAAAGGTGCATTTAAAAAATATTCTCATAACCCAAACGCAAGGGCTTCCCAGAACTACTCTGTGGTGGAGGATTTATCACAAACCCCTTGTGCAATGTCTTCTTTGGAGGTCCTCCAAAGCTGCCCTTCCCAGAGGAAATCCTTGTTAACCACTTTAGGATCTACCGAGACTTGTAATCCAGGTACAATCATGCTGGATACAACCGAATTAAAATATCATCTACCTTACCACGTATCATTTAATATAGTAGTGGGTTATCCCATGAAAAATTTTACTCGGAATATCTTCCGCACAATGGTTGATGAGGGCACTTTGGCATGCGTTATGTTGTTGGCATGTTGGAAGGCTGTTGGCCAGCCGATTTTTTCTCTGTCACCTACTCTCCTCTCTGCTTTCGATGGTCATTCGTTCCGACCACATGGTATCGTTCCTTCTTTCCCCATGCAATTAGGAGGGAAGACCATGTGTGTCGAAGTAGAGGTAGTCGATGCTCCCCTCAACTATAACATCTTGTTAGGAAGGAGTTGGACTTATGCCATGCAAGATGTGGTTGCTACATTTTTCCGAGTCTTGTTGTTTCCACACGAAGGCCAGATAGTGACCATTGATCAATTGTCCTTCTCTAGACCTGACCCTGCTTTGGGGGCATCCACGGTCCTGATGATGGATAATCCTCAACCAGGTGTTGTCAACGTAGGGGTTGGATTGTGCCCATATTTGATGGGTACCTTCGATTACCCACCCCCTCAAGGTGATATCAATTTTATATCTAATCACCATAAGGTTGATATTTTTCAAGTTTCGTCGTTCTGCATGACTTACTTCGATGATCCATGGATACTTCCTTCCCTGTCGGCCACGATGGATGGGACAGGGCACCCGAGCATGTCCATGCCCTTGTTCGCAGCTAAAGTAGTGTACTCTTTAGCCGAAAAAACTTCAGCCAACACTGATCTAGCTCCTGCACAAGAGTTTGATCCGCTACTAGAGCCTATTTGGGCTTAGGGTTCTCCTGCTCACATCGATTCATTAGTATTAGTCTTTCCCTATGATGAAGCCATAATTGAAGCAATGACTAGTCTGGATAAACCTTGGGAATATCTTCATCACCAATCATATTTCCTCCCAGAGTTAGCTCGAATTGAAACAGGAGAATTCACCGTGACTATGACAGGAGATCGGTCTTGTCCTATTAATCCTTTAGCTACACATGAGGTTTATGCTGAGGGTAATATGAAAACTATTGCTAAAACCTTACCAATCAATATCTCCCGAAACTCTGGCGTCGTGGAGAATGTCTTCGTCGGAGCAGACTGCTCCCCCAAAGAGATTCAAATATACACAGATCTTTTCAAAGAATTCCATGACGTTTTTGCCTGGTCTTATGAGGAAATGCCAGGCATCAATCCAAAAATAGTTGAACATGAAATCACAACGTATCCTGATGTCAAGCTAGTTCGGTAGAAGCTTCATCCAGTTAATCCTAAGAAAGAAGTAGCCATTAAGGTTGAGGTTGAGAAATTGCTAAAAGCCAGGTTTATATATCCTATCCATTTGACCCAATGGGTGTCAAACCTCGTGCCGGTCAATAAAAAATAAGGCACGATTCGTGTATGTACCGACTTCTGTGATTTGAACAAGGCATGTCCCAAAGATAATTTTCCAACACCATTCATCGAACAGATCACTGATGAATGTGCGGGTTGTGAAGCCTTTTCTTTCATGGATGGTTTCTCAGGATATAATCAAATTCAAATCAAATCCAAAGACCAACACAAAACGACATTCATCTGCCCATGGGGTACATTCACATATCGTAAAATGCCTTTTGGTCTAAAAAATGATGGAGCCACCTTTTAGCGGGCCATGTCTTTTTCTTTCCATGACCTCAAGCATATATTCAAGGCCTATCTAGATGATTTAGCATCACGATCTCGCAAGAGAATGGATCATCCCACACACCTCCGACTTATCTTCGAATGTTGTCGCTACTTTCAGATTCGCCTGAATCCAAACAAGTGCAGCTTCTGCATAATGTTAGGATAATTGTTAGGTTTCATAGTGTCAACAACAGGGATCATGGTCAATCCTCTCAAGGTTGAGGAAATAATTCAGTTTCCCCCCCCATGCACAATCCTTCAACTTCAGAGTCTACAAGGTAAGGCGAAGTTTTTACGATGCTTCATCACCAACTATGCTGAGATCACCAAGGGATTTATGTGCTTACTGAAGAAATATGTTCCCTTTTACTGGGAAGATGTTGCTCAATGCTCTTTCGACGCATTAAAACACACCCTCACAACTTCCCTCTGCTTCGGCCACCTAACTATAACAAAAATTTCTTATTATATCTGGCTACAACAGAATCAACCATTGACATGGTTTTAGTACAGGAAGATGACTTGTTCTCAGAATACGTGATCTACTACCTGAGCCAAGGTCTCTTAGGACTGGAACTCAATTATTCTCACATAGAAAAACTTGCATTGGTATCAGTTCATGCTATTCAACGGTTCCGTCATTATGTTCTGTTTCACAAGACCACCCTCATTGCTTTCATGAATCCATTCCAGTACATGTTGACATGACGGGTAATAGGTGGACAAATCAGTAGATGGATAGTCATCCTCCAGGATTTTGACTTAGACTTCGTTTCAACAAAGTCTAAAAAGTCACTGGTCTTTGCAAAACTAATTTTGAAACTTCCAGTTTAGTCAGGTGACGTTGTGCTTGAAGAATCACTTATCCAGAGAGATATGTTTTTGATCACATCTTCAGATCCCTGGTATGGAGATATACTTATCTATCTCCAGACTTTGAAGTGCCCCACCACTGCTTCTTGTGATAAGCGTCAACGCATATGCCATCAGGCTAAGAATTATCTCATAATTGATGATACATTGTATTGGAGAGGTGTATACTGCATCCTACGCCGATGTCTCACTCATGAGGAAGCAGTTATCGTGCTTAACAATTGCCATACCGGAGCTTGTGGCGGTCATTTTTCTGGGTTGGAAACAACCCAAAATATTCTATGAGCAGGTTACTTCTAGCCAACACTTATCAAAGATTGTATCAAATCGGTCAAGAAGTGACATCCATGCCAAATCTTCTCTCGGAAGATGAGGGCACATCCCACTCCCATATTTCCTATCATCACAGTTGGTCCCTTCATCAAGTGGGGGATTGATTACACTACTTGCAACCCTCCTTCAACAAGGGGGAACCACTATATCATCGTAGTTGTAGACTACTTCACCAAGTGGGTCAAAGATATGCCAACGTTTAAAGATGATAGAGAGACTGCAACTCTCTTTTTATTCAGTTAGATAATAGCAAGGTTCGGCGTCTCGAGGGAGATTGTCACTGACCATGGCATTCACTTTCAGAATCAGATGATGACCGAATTTACATCAAAGCTTGGGTTACGGCAAGAACATTCATCACCCTACTACCCCCAAGCCAATGGATAGGTGGAAGCTGTAAACAAAACTCTTAAGACTATTCTACATCGAATTATCAACTCAGCCAAGTCAAATTGGCATTTGATGTTATACTCGGCATTATGGGCTTACCGAACATCTGTTAAGACTACAACCAGTTTCTCACCTTTTCAACTCATTTACGCACTGGAGGCATCTTGCCCATCGAATGTTAGATCCCGTCTCTAAAGTTGGCAGTACAATTATTTCCAGACACTTCTCCACTCGAAGAATGGTTAGTATACCTTGAGCAGCTCAATGAGCAACATCGTGATGTGGCCCTAGCCAACGAGGCTCACAAACATAAGGTCAAGTGTCAATATGATAGATCCGTTCATCCTCGGATTTTCTCTGAAGGTGACCTTGTCCTGGTCTATGACCAAGATAAGGACCCCCTGGGGGGCGGCAAATTCAAACCCATGTGGTTCGGACCTTTCATCATAAAAGAGGTATTAAAAAAGGGTGCTTATCGTCTGGTTCATTTTGAAGGGAATGCTTTGGTAGAGCCTAGAAATGGGCTCTACCTCAAGAAGTATTACTCATAGGCGAGTCATTGTGGGTAACTTTTTGTAACATATGTATAGTCTTTGTACTATTACTTTTTAGTTTCTTTTAGTGTTATGGACGTGTCATTGATATTATATTTTTTCATTGTGGCATATGTCAAGTGATTCCGAGGTGTTCGTTGGGTATGCATATGGTGCTAGTCGACACACTCGGAGGCTTGCCTTTGCAGCTTGGGTAATCTTTACACCTCAAGGCCAGTTATTATCTTCCGGAGGGATATGCTTAGGTGACACCACAAATAATTTTTCCGAGTATAGTGCAGTTATTGAGTTGCTTTGTGATGCTTTGTCATTGGGTATCTCTCATCTCTGGGTCTATCTCGACACTCAACTGGTTGTTTCTTAGTTAAACAGAGTATATCGGGTTCATGATCCAACTTTACACTGACAATTCCTTAGGGTACGTCTCTTAGAATGAAACTTTGATTATATTACATATTTTCATGTTCCTAGGAGATTAAACCAAGTTATAGATACTCTAGTTAATCAACTTTTAGATTGGCATCTTGCACACATATGAAATAACATTAACATAAGAATGTAAATACATTTTTTCACACATGATCCATAAGACACAAAAGACCAAAAAAACATATATAATATCATAAAGTAACCAGAGTACATAGATGGATGCAAATGCCTCCAAAATAGGACTGATAACGAGTCACAGGGCTTATGCCCTCAAAACATATATACAATTAGTGCTCCTGGCATGTCAAAATGTCTAGCTAAATTCAGGGCCTATGGGCCCTATTATACTGGTCCACAACATTGGCTAAATGCCAAAACAACTGGACTCACGTCCGTGGTGCCCCCACTACATGAGGCTGCATAGATGGTGGCAGGTCCTCAATCTCTGCCATCGGGACTGTGCGAGTGAGTGCAGTAAATTTACGCTCAACCTGTCTCAATACCCTCTCAGCCTCCCTGGCTATAAGATCTCCTACTACTGTTGGTCCCCTGGCAGTGGCAGGTGAGACCCCTGGCCGAGGCTGACGCCTGTTCCTCGCATAGTCAGTGGGTCGCACTAGTCCCACGTCTGTACACAATGAAACACATATCTGTCAAATACTCTGGAATAACAAAAAAAAAATGATATATATAACAAAACAACATAAAAATTACATATACAACAAAAAAAAACTACAAAGGTAGAGACTTACCCATCTCCCCTCACTCCTCACCATGAGGTACTGGTATCTTTGAGTCTCTTGAAAAATCAATCCCGACATAGGGGTAGTCCTCTATAACTGAGATTTGTCATGACAGCCATGTAAAAAAGTCATCATCAAAGGATTCATTGGTCCTTACACCACCCTGTCGTGGTAGTAGTACTGCCCATATACACATAGCAGGAAGAGAGGCTTGATGTCATACCACTACTCGAGGACTAAAACTCAAAAATCTCTCAAAAAAGAACGAACATAGAATGGTCCCGAACCCGAAGTCACTATGTGTCCACAAATGAAAATATGTTAATTTCCTCTTCATACACTCAATCAAAGTGGTACTCCAATCAAAAACTTGTGCATTTAAGCACTGGACTGCACAGTTCATCTGTGTGCGGGATGCCTGATGTAAAGCTGCAGAACCAGTAATTCACCCAATAAGCAATACTATCGCCTATAGCAATAGGTTAATGATATTTCTTATAGGCACCTGCATGCTCACACGGTCCGTATCAGTTGCACAGTATAGACCTATCAATTCTGCTATGTTATGCGGCCCCGCAGGAAAAGTCCAGAAATTAAGTGGTTCCCCTCTCCTAGAGAGGCCAGTCAAAAAGTAAATGTCCTCGATCGTGGGCACCAGTGACTGCCCCTCTAACATGAATGCCTCTACATCTGGATGCCAGTAGTCAACCAAGGCATTCAATAGCCTAGGTTGTGCCCGCATGAAAGGACAGAAAAAACTTGAGTCACCCACACTGCATCAATGTAGCCACAACATTGGGGTCTTCCTTGACCAACTCATTCACCTCTTCATACTCTCTTTCCCTCCAATGGACATACATCCTGCAAAACAAAAGGTTTAGGAGGGTTAACCCTTTCTTTTGAAGTCCTTTTCATTCAATAAGGGGGCCCATGCATGTTGTATTGGCAACAGTTGCGTGTACACGCATGCAGAGTTCACTCTGCCCAAATGTACATGCGGCCTGTCCTGAGACAACTCGTGTGGACCTAGGGATAATCTTTTAAAGGTCGACGCCCCCCTAAAAAATGAAACCCAATGAATAAATAAAGATATTAAATGAAAGATAAGGGAGTTTGTACTTACTTGGTCCAGACAGAAGTTCGTTTCGTCCACTATAGCTCCTAGAATCACCACTTTAATCAAAGGGGGTCGTTTGGCTCTAGAGTCAATTTCCAAATCAACAATGGTGATAATGCGCTACCAACTTCTATTTATAGACTTTTTGGCACTTTTTTGGCCTCCCTTATCATTTTCTTTATACCAAAAATTATTTAGAGTGATTCAGGAGTTATATAGGAGGGATTTGATGAGGTATTGGGACAATTTTTTTTGAGTTTTGAGTATTTTTTTGACAGTTCGTGGCATTTTTTTTCGACGATCAACTTGAACATATAGGTTAGGTTTTTACCCTAATTTTTGTATCTCATTGTCTTTTTCCTTTGCGATAGGATCGATCCCATCAGGTTGTGACACAGAGCCATCATATATGCTTTAGAAGTGTTGCAACTTGGTGGTAGAGCTTACCAGAACATGGATGCCCTAGGTAGATCCTGGTTGCATTATGGTATTCATGCTGTCTCCAAAAATACTGTAGGCTCAAGAGTCCTTGTAGTTTTTCCTGAATCCAAGTTTGAGCCTCATTTGCATGATTCTTCTTTGCTCTTGACCTCACCCTCAGGACTCCCAAAACATAACAGGTCTTCTTTTAAACCCTTTTCAGACCCTCTAAATATGAAAATATTGCCGAGCGATCTTGTGGCCTTTCATGCTCATTAAACTGAAATTTGAAGTCACGTCTGTCCAACGGTAGTTTACCCCTTTTTCGGTCCAGACAGTCAACTGTACAAACAAATTTATACTCTATGGAACTTCAGCTGTATAGAAGAGTACTCTCAGGTATAATTTTATCCCTTTTTCGGGCCCGAGGGACTAAACTTACGAAGAAGGAACCCCCACAGAGTCCATAGTTAAGCTCTTTTCAGACTCCCTAAAATTGAAAAAATCGCCGAGTGACCTTATTCTTTCACACTCGTTAAACTGGTCCAAAAGAACATTCCTGATAGAGTCCATAGTTAATCTTTTTTCAGATTCCTTAAAATGAAAAAATGGCCGAGTGATCTTGTCCTTGTCACACTCGTTAAAATGGTTTTGAATAGACGTATTGTCGGTGTTAGTTTACCACTTTTTTGAACTGACTAAACTATTTTCGAAAAAGGTACCCTAATGGAGTCTCCTTTTATGTTCTTTCAGACTCTCTAAATATGAAAAACCACCGAGCTTACATTCTTTGGGCTCTTTAAACTTACATTGAAGGACATTACCATTGTGTGTTTTATTAACCACGTTTGCATACCTTATACGCAAGCCTTGTAACAATTTGCTTCTGCGTCTTAACACCCTTGGACCCCAGAGGATTTTTCTCGAGTATCATTATACTAGAACATCAGTCTTGTCCTTGTGCCTTGAGCTTGTATGTTTGCATCATTTGTTCCTCCATTTTAACGTAATATTCCTTTATTCTTTTTCCCAAAATTATTGAAAAAGACAAAAAAAAAATTCAAACATACCCCAAAAAGAGGAAGGGAAAAGTGTTTTCTTTATTGGAAGCACAATGAGTCGCCCTTGGATAAAGCACATCTGTTCGTTTGTTCATCAAACTATGGGATGTAGTATGACCTTAGGAAGCTATTCTCTCTATATAGAGTTGTGTCCTCCACCATTTGGTTATCATTCCAAACATATGGAGAGTTTTCATTGCCTCCTTCTTCGTAGACTTATGATTAATTCCATGCTGCGTGAGTCTCATCATTTTTCGTGCTATTGTCCAAGGGAGGTTTGTCACCAAGATTGAGTTGACCCCTCTGCAATTTGTCTCTTGTCCTCATACTCGAACATCCTGAATGTCGAATCAAGTCCTTGTTCGAAATCAATGAAGCCTTCAGTCTAATTATCAAGTCCAACTAACGAGCCATTGAAGACCTCTAGGTAGTTCAGTCGTACACTCATATTACACTCCTACTCGAGTTTTGAAGATTTTGAAGTAGTTGCTTGAGCTTTGAAGACCTCATCTCCAGCCATCAGGTTGTATCAACTTCTAGAAGATGGATACTCTATATGTATATCTTTTTGATTGGGAGGTGTGATCTGAAATCGGATTCAGAAGCCTGACAGGGCATGAAAAATGCTCAAAAATGAAAGTGATCAGAATCCAATGAAACCAACACCATTGTGTCCAACTCGTCTTCCTGATTCCGGTGGTATATTTACTTTGTCAAACGAAGTCCATATGGAGAAGATATCGCATTCTGTCTGAAAAGTCAAACAGGCAAAAAATTTTGCTGACTGTGCAGTCCGTACAGGACATGTGTCAGTCCGTACAAGACACGTGGCAGGTCTGTACAGGACACATGGAAGCCTCAGGAAGTGACATGTGTCAGGCATATTTGGCATTTTTGGTGTACGTCTGGACCAATCCCGAGGTGACATGTGTCACCACTGAAAGGGTGACACGTGGCATGGATGACATCAGCGGATGACGTGGCGATGACTGGACAGTATGGATTCTGACGTGGCAAGGATGACTAGGCGTATGGCATGTGATGACATGGCAAGCGATTATTGGTTAGCAGCTGTCGAATCATCGGTCGACATGTGGCATGCATCGGTTGGATGTAAGGGTGCCATGTGGCCCAATCACGGGCTACCACGTGGCACCCCGGTTTTGGTCAATTTTGTCTATGTTAAAATTTTTTGGAGTTCTGGGGATTCGAACCCCAGACCTCCCCACGTCTACGCCTTCGCAAGTGCCCTTCGACCTTTGGACCACGCATCAGTACTTGTTATGTATTCGATTTAAATTGTATTTAAATTAGAGTTATGTGTTATTCGACGGGGGGTCGGGCCGGGGCTTAGCCCCGACCCCGGTTACATTGCGTTGCATATGACCTAGCCTCCGGTTGAATGGCGCAGCATAAGTTTCCATTTATGTGCGGTTTATTTAACCATTACACATAGCACAGTTATGGTTTAAAACTTGGCGTGGTTTAAGTTTTGGTTATAACGGTTCCACATGTTAGCGCGGGGGCACATGCCACATCCAATGTGACCACAATTGGAGCGCCAAAGAGGGGTTTGGAGCCAGCACTAGCCCAAAGGGCTAAGTGCTTGGCCATATTAACCACCATGTGACCTAGAAAGGGGGCGCGTGTGCCAACGAAGGGGGCTAATCCCGATTTGTAACTACATTATAGTTGAAAGTGGGTTTTTATAACCACTTTTGTTATTTTTAATGTAATTAAGCCTATTTTGGGAGATGGATAACCAACTTCCCAATTATTTAACCAAGGAAATTTTGAGGCCACGGGGACAAATTTTGGAGAGCATTCAGAGCAGAGATGCTGAGGAGAAGCCAAGCTAAAGCCAGTTTGAGGCAGGGAAGCCGTTGAGGAGGAGATGATGTCGGACCGTTTCTGAGAGCTTCAGACGTCCGTTTCGTGTGTCGTTTTTTGTGCATGGTTCCAGAGATCTGGGCGAACATGACCAGATCAGTATAGAAGCCATTCGTCATTTTAAATATGTACTATTGATCTTTCAAATAGAAATAAATAAGCCTCCCCCACAGAGAAAAGGCCTGGAGACGTAGGCAAAGTTGTGCTGAACTCCGTTATCAACCCGTGTATTATGATTTGTTGTCCTTCATTGCATTTCAGATCTGCATATATTTATATGGCTTTATAATTCCTTTTCTTTTCTCGTTCTTTCACTAAGTTTCTCAATGGTTAATCAATACATGCAAATAAAAACTCAACCATAATTCATTCGAAAAATCCTGACGGATCAAGTGGTATCAGAGCTAGTTGACGTTTGGATTTGAGTTTTGCATGTTAACCAGGGAAAAGCTACAGCGTGGTGAAGGCGAGCTTGTAGCAGAGAATCCATTAATTGGATTGAGGAAAAGAGCTTCTCACAGTGAGAAGATGGCATCAGAAGAAGGGATTTCTCAAGATGAGAAAGATTTTCGGAAAACATTCTTTGCCATTTCGGAGATGGTGCAAGTTTTGTACGAAGATTACTTGGAACGGAAGCGACCAGTTTTGGGTAATTATTCAAAAGGAAAAAGTGAAGAGGAAGAGGACCAGCCTCAGATTCCTCCTTCACCTCCATCAACACCTCCTTCTTCTCCTTCTTCTTCAAGTTCAAGTTCTAAATCTAATGGAAAGAAAAATGTGCATAAAAATAAACATGAAATGCCATTGTTAAAACTTGATGTAAAATTTGAGTTGCCCATATATGATGGTGAAGTGAATGCAGAA
>ML793919.1:160525-190918 GCA_009831015.1 Picea engelmannii
TCAGCATAGGGTGTCCTATCTTCACGCAACTGACTGCTAATGCAGGGGCTGGACGAAGCATTGCTGTTACGGCTGGTGTAACGGCTTCTTCACATAGCTGCTAGTGCTGTTTCAGCATCGCAATTCACGTCCTGTTCAGCCACATGAATTGCACTCTTGACTGTGTCGGTTTGACTGCTAGCTGTCAGGACTCGTGTTTCAGCATCGTGGCGGCTTCCTCTGTGTCTCAGCATCTGCACTTCTGAACTGAGTGATTGCTCCGTGTTTCGGCTTATGCGTCCTCAGATTGTGTAGCATCTCCGTGTTTCAACATATGCATCTTAGGACTGTGTAGCAGCTTCCGTGTTTCAACAGCGACTTAGATAGTTTTGTGTTTCAGCGTCGGCCTTGAATACTATTCTGCAAATATGGACACTTATGCACTTCTAATCAATGGTTAGGTAAAAAATTAATGTAAAGTATTATGCAAAACGGATTAAGCATATAATAATGAGAAAGGATGTTGTGTACCTTGGAATGATCAGGTGAAATGGTAGTATAAGTTAAAATACAGGTGATGAAGGGTATAATAATGGCAAAAAGTATGGGCAAAAAGGGTACAATATGTGGTCCTAACAAGGGACTGGGCATGACTGAGGGAGGCAGTGAGGGATGATGAGCCTACGATACAGGAAACTTTGGCAGCTTGTGGGCTGTTGAAGTTTTTTGAGTGTTCACTCGTGCGGGCATAGGAGTACCTGCTGCAGTTCTTGATTTCCATGTGGAGTTTAGACTAGCAGTGCTTCATTGTGCGTGGTGAGCATCTAGCCTTCGCTGCGATGGAGGATGCTTATTTTCTGATTAGGCTCCCTTTTCGGGGAACCCTATTACCAGCGGAGCCTGTTCTACCTGATGATGGACAGTTGGTTGTCTTAGCCCATAGGTTTTGTGCCAGGGAGAAATATATGTCGGGCTCCATGGTGAAGATTGGGGTGATGCCCTTGTTCATCGTTACATGGAAGTGATGGTTGTGAGAGTCTATGGGTCTCTTGCAACTCAATGACTCAGTGGGGGTCAACTGAGGATTATGGAGAGGGCGCTCGGGGGTGAGCATTTCACCTGGGACTTGATGCTGCATGCCGAGATGGTGGGGCAGCTCAACAGGTGTTGAGCTTAGGAATCAGGGGATTTTTCCTTTGGGTCCATCTTGGTAGCATGGTTCTTGGATAGGGTTCCTATGTTTCACCCTAGAGTGGTTTTGGATGCACCAGGTGTGTGATATCCATGACTAAGGCGGTGAGTGATGATTTTGGTTCACCATGGTGGTGGGGAGGGGGGACATTACTTTACGGCCAAGGTTGTATGAGTGTGGCATCAGATGCCACAAATTATCCTCCAGTTTTCATATAGTGGGGTGGAATTTCAGGGGGACCCAGACATGGTGTTACCGCCTGGAGAGGCATTCGATCGGAGAGGTATGTTGATTTATTCATTTTGATGATTTTGAGTTTGAGATAGTATAGCATGTATTTTATGTATGGATGGATGTTGATGCTATCATTTGCTTGTGATGTGTGCAGATGTGGGGCCTCACGAGCACGAGGTGGAGTTGATCAAGGCGTCGACTCGTCAGGGGGTGGTGAGACCACCGTGGGGAGAGCCGTGGGCAGGGGAGAGACAACAACGAGAGGATGTGGGGCGAGGCCCATTGATGATGAGAGAGCAACAAGGAGATGCCACTATGATGACCCCAGTGCAGGTCTATCACATGTTATTTCGGCTGGAGTCGTGGGAGAGTTTGAGGATTTTCGCCGCCGATTAGAGGCGGTGCTTCATGGGGTGCCTGAGGGTATGTGGGTGCACATCCAGGATGAGGGGATCCTAGAGTAGTGTATTGGTCTTCAGGAAGAGTTGTGGATGCTGATCCGTCGAGCATCTATAGCGGGAGAAACGATGAATGGGTGGTTTCCCCCAAGGCCTGAGATGCCAATAGCTGGTGGGGTACCTCCTCCAGAGGGAGGACTGGGTGGTGGTGCTCTAGAGGTGCCTTGAGTGCCTCGGGTTATGGAATTTCATATTTGTAGAGGCTTGCGAGCCTATTTTGTATATGGTGCCATGACACCAGTTTTGTATCTATAGGAGTGAGATGGTCACTTATCTACAGATGCTTTTATTTAATGTACTATTTTTTGTAAACATTGATGGCACATTTGATCGATATATATATATATATATATATATATATATATATATATATATATATAGATCAAATATGCCTTTATATATATATGGATATACATTTTTGGATCTGTGTGATGTTCACATGTGTTGATGTTTTTTATTGCTTTTGATGATGTCTAATCTATATGTTATGATAGACTTTTGATGAGTTTTGTATGTGTAATGGTAACTTGATGGGATAAATGCCAATCTAACACTAGGTTAGCCATATTGTCTTCTATCTAATTGTATTTTTGTGGAATATGTGTGAATGTGATTGAATCAAAATGTCGAGATAAAAGTCTAACTTGCAGGTATTTGCAGAAAAGGCATGACGAATATGGCGAATACACAGTCGCCAACTCTATGGATGATGACTATGTATTCTACTTAGTTGTTGGTAGCTGATCCTAGGCATATGCTGCTAGAGTGGAGCAGTTCATGTGAAGGGGTATAAAGGGCCCAAGCGTCCGAAGCAAGATTATGTGTCCAACGGATAGCTTTGTCGGCGTAACTGATGTGGAAGGCCGATGGAGGAGGCATCTGTCAATAACACCAATGATGGATTAGATGCATGATGCGGAGAAAAAATAAGACTAAAAACTCTACAAAAAGAAAAATCCTACTGTAGCATGGCTATGCTCAGGCATAAAATTTCTTTAAGTACAACCTGTTGATAGGTTCCTTGAGGGGGTGGCCTTCAGGGGAGGCTAGGATGTATGCACCTTTAGTGAGGCAATGGTGGATGATGTAAGGTCCATGGCATAATGACTCAAACTTGCCATGGCCAAAGGTATCGTGCGCAATATCGTAAGCAAGGATGAGGTTGCCTTCATTGAATGATCGAAGGTTGTCATGGTGATAAAAGGTGGCCTTCGATCATTTTTTGGCTGCCTCATTGTTCTGTAATGAACACCGACAATCTTCATCCAGTGACTCTAAGTTAAGCAAACGCTACTCCATCGGAGAAATATCGGGTAATAGCTCAAGAGCGGTGCGTAATGTGGGGATCTTGCATTCGATGGGGAGAGTGGTCTCGACCCCATGGACTAGATGAAATGGTGTGAAACTAGTGGCAGTTTTAACTACTGTGCGATAAGCCCACTGTTCGAGAAACAACATAAGGTGCCAATTGGTATTATGTTTGTTTACCGTGCACTGCAACATGGTCTTGAGGACCTTGTTGACTGCCTCTACCTGTCCATTGGACTGAGGGTTGTATGGGGAGGCGAAATCATCGGAGAAGCCTAATCTGGAGGAGATTTCGATGAAAATCTCATTCTCGAAGTGTTTCCCATGATCGGAGACTAACTGTAGGGGGACTCCAAAGTGAGAGATGACATGGTTAAAGAAAAAATGCGCTGTAGTGTCAACGATGTTGTTAAAAGTGGGCATGGCTTTAGCCCATTTGGTAAAATAATCGACTACAATGATGATGTATTTGTGTCCATTGCTAGATGGAGGGTTGCAAGTCATGAAGTCTATGCCCCATTTGCAAAAGGAGCCCGGAGTAATGACTGAGTGGAGAAGAGTAGGTGGTGCTTTTTCTTTGTTGGCATATAGCTGACATTTGTCACATGGTTTCATGATGTGGATGTAGTTGTGAAACAATGTGGGCCAAAAATAGCCTGCTCAAATGATTTTCTGGGCAGTAGACATCCCTGAGAGGTGGCCACCGCATGCGCCATTGTGGTAGTCATTCAAGACTCTATCAGCTTCGTCAATGGTCAAACATTAATGAAGTATGGTGTCGACCACTTGCCGATATAAGATATCGCTGATAAGGAGGTATCGGGGGGCCTGGTGCTGAATACATCGATGATCATCCCTGGAGAGGTGGTTTCCAAACTTCTGTGTTCAAAGGTAGACGAGGAGATCACCGTACCAAGGGTCATCCGAAGGGATGAAAAAGATATGTTCGTCGAGGAAGTTGGTATTGATGGGAGGGTTGGTAGTATTAGAAGAAAATGTTGTAATGAGTTCAACAAGGATGAGGGATTTCTTTCTCTTGGGTGTGGAAAATTCGAGGTCGTACTCCTGAAGGATGACGATCCATCAGGAAAATTTTCCATTGATTTGCCGACAACTGAGAAAGTATTGCATTGGGTTGGAATCTGCTACGACTTTGGTAGTTTGAAGAAGAATGTAATGGCACAACTTCTGGACTATGAGGACAACTGCAAGGGCGAGTTTCTCTTTGTGATTGTATTTCAAGGGTGGTCCTGAAAGATTTTTACTAATGTAGTAAATGACATGCTCATGGTCATCATCCCCTACCTGGACTAGAACTCCTGCTATTGAGATGGCTAAGGCCGATAAGTAGAGGATATAGTCATGATCATAGTCAGGTAGACTAATAAATGGGGCATTGGAGAGTGCCTCTTTAAGATCTTTGAAAGTGGATTGAGCATGTTCGTCCCATTGGAATGGGATATCATGACGTAAGAGGTGAAAGAAGCCATGTGCATGAGTGGCATAATCATGGACAAAGTGGCGTAGAAAGTTAGCTTTGCCTTGTAGGCTCTATAGTTGGCATAAATTCCATGGTGGGGGAATTTCCATGATGGATTTTACCTTGAGGGGGTCAACTATGATGCCATGTTGGGAGACAATGAACCCAAGGAGGCATCCAACGGTGACACAGAAAACTCACTTGAGGGGATTCAAGCAGATATTGTACTGACAACACCTATGAAATACAATGCGCAAGTCATCCAGGTGTTGAGTGCGTTTCTTGGATCGAGCGGTGAGATCATCCAAATAGGGGAGAATGATTTGAGAAAGATCATGAAAAATGTATGTCATGGCGCATTGGAAAGTGGCTCCAGTGTTCTTGAGGCTAAAAGGCATGACACGACATGCAAAGGTACTCCAAGGGGTAGTGAATGCGGTTTTGTATTGATCGACTGGGTGGATTTGAATTTGGTTGTAGCCAGAGAAACCGTCCATGAAGGACAAAGCCTCATGGTCGGCACAATCATCGATAATCTAATCGATAAAGGGTGTTGGAAAGTTGTCTTTGGGATAGGTGTTATTGAGATCGCAAAAGTTCGTATAGACACGAATAGTGCCCTGTTTTTGTTCAACGGGATGGGGTTGGAGACCCATGACATATATGTGATGGGGTATATGAACCTTGTAGTGCGTAATTTTTCAATCTCAGCTTTGATGGCCACTGCTTTGGATGGGTGTAATGGATGTTTCTTTTGTCGTATAAGGGTAATATCAGGCCATGTGTCTATATGATGTTCGACAATAGAGGGATCAAGGCTGGGCATCTCTATGTATGAGCAGGAAAAAATGTCCCGATATTCCTGGAAGAGAGATTTGTAAGCGATGAGTTCTTTGGGAGAGAATGTGGTGCCGATGGTGATTTCCTCCATGATGCCAGGTTTGATGGAAATATCAATTTTGATAGCGGGGGAAATGTTGGCCATATTACCCTCCTCAAAAGCGTCGGGGGTAGGGATAGGGTGATTGGACCAGTCTATATGCCCTAATGGGATAAAATATTTGGATTCGATTGCGCATATGGATTTTTGGCTAAGAGGCACAAAGGTGTCTTGTGAGAGAAAGAGCACTCGGTAATGGAGCAAATCCCATGGGCAATCGGGGGTAGTTAATTCCTTGAGGATGTCTACATTGCAATGGAACTGTCGAGAATATAATGGATCCATGGGAACAACATTGGTGACTGTTACCGTGTGGTTGTTTTTTGGTGGTGACAATGTAGAGGGGGTATCGCAAGGAGGTTGCGATGGTTCACTTGTCATAAACCAAATGTCAAGATATTGTGGGTTAAAAATGGTGGTCAGACGTAAAACTTCTGTGGGTAAATGAATTGGAGAATTGGGGGGGTTGGGGTGAAAATCCTCTTCTAGGCTATCGATGAACCATGGAGGAGTGGGAAGTCCCTCTGGCTCGGGGGAGAATACATACACAATATCGGGAGAGGGAGTAGGGGGAACTACCACCGTCACCGAAAGTGGGGTGATGGTAGGATTGGGAATAAGGGCCAATTAGCGATGCCTATACTCAATGATCATAGGACATTGATATGTGAAATGATCAAGTGATTCATAGATAGCGCAAGGACATCACATACATTCATTGACATAGTTCGTGACATAGTGGATGTCAGTGACATGCATGTGAGATGATGTGGATGGAGGAGGTTCTTCCTAGAATCTTTGACAGATTGCCATTAGAGTCTGTCAAAATTGAGGTAACAATAGGAAATGGTGGGTGTAATGGCCATAATTAGAACATATGGCACATGTGAATTTGGTTCGCAACCCTTTTCTACCTATGTTAGTGGGCGCAGTGGTAGAATTGGAGGAAGTGACGAGTGGCATTGGTGACCATGGGAGTTGAATTAAATTGCATAGCTTAGGGAGAGATGGGCACTTATTAGTGGGGTGTCCATATTTCTTGCATAGTGCACAAGGAGGCTAGAATCGTGGTGGGGGTGAAGTGGCGGGATCTTTCTTATTCCGTCTGCCCCCAGCTATAGCGGGGGTGCTAGTGAGTGGGGGTGAGGGTGGAATGGTGGGGGTAAGTATTGGAATCTACATTTAGAGTCCTTATGTTTGGGGAGGGAGGGATGGTTGAGGGACCATCTTAGGTAGATGTAGATACCATACTGGAATTGCCAACAACATATTGGGAAGGGTAAGCATTGCGGTTACCTAGAGATATTGTATACATGGTGGGGGGTAAAATAAGGGGATTTGAGTAATGGCTTGGGGGACTGTCTCCCAAACTAGAATGTGTCCCTGGGGGAGGGTATAATCAGGAACAGGGGGAGCTGGAGAGTTCTCAAGGGATTACCAAGGAAGGAGCTCTGTGACTAGTGGGATGTCAGATAGTAATGAAGCCTCTGTGGGAGGAAGGGTACCTCTAGTTTCTGTTCCATTAGATGAGATGGCACATACTTGTGCTGAGGGATGTATGAGAGGAGGTGCTCCATGGTATGTCCCTAGCAAGGAAGGGTATTTGAAAATTTTGGGGCCCATCTTGATGAGTGGGTAGGCATCGGGATTACTGTGGACGAAAGGTAGGATGTTATCTATGTTGGAGGAAGGGCTAGGCTCATAATGTGACACTTGGTTGATGGTGATGATATCCCCATTGTGGGGGAACATCATTGTGTGAAACATGAAAGAGTCCATAGCCTTCATGGCGTACATGTAGCTACGTCGAAACAATATGTTGTAATCGGGCGGAGAGTCGATAACTTCAATGTCAACAAGGATAGTTTTACCCCCGAGTTCAATGGGGACAATTTGAAAGACCCCTGCAGGAGAGGATGTTCAGCCATCATAAGCTCTCAGAGTGATGGTTGATGGTATTAGCTCGGGGGAACCCAATTTATACCATACGGTTTTGGACTTGATGCACGTGGATGCACCTTCATCGATGATGCAACGATGAACTATGATGTTCTTGATCTTAACCGGTATTTGGAAAGAGACCAGGGTGGGGAGTCGGAGTTCCCCACTATCAAGGTCAAAGGTGATGAGCCTAGTGTTAGCAGGGTCAATAGCCTCCAAGGCGGAAAGTAAGGAATTCCGTTGAGTAGGACAGGTTTGAAGGACTTCTAAAAATGACATGGCAGTAGGAGATTGTTCCAAGTCATCGACCAAGATATAATTGTGGGATGCCCTAGCCTGAGGGTTGTGGACATTTCTTCGTAAGGGAATGCGAGGAATACGAAGGGGTGTTTCAATATTAGGGCATGGAATTATCAAAGGTGGTCCAATTGTAACTGGGGTTGCTCCTAAGGCAGTGGGAGTAGAGTCAAGGGGTGTGATATATTGACGATTGCGCGTTTGTAAAATAATTTCTTTCTTGCTAGTGTTATAACCCTAATTTTCACCAGACATACTTACCTGGCATCAGGCCATCTTAGACTCCTTATTTTCCAAAACACTATTGAAAAACTCTTCTTAAAAACCCCCTTTATAAAGGCCCACGCACCCTGCTCCATTACTGCATGCGTGTACACGCTAGCTGCCCCAATACAGCCCACGTGTACCTACAAAAGAACAAAAAAAGGAAAGTTGCTGACGTAACACACAGTTTTGGGCAAGCTAACTAAACCTTTTGACCATGCATGGCCGGTCATTTGACCAAATACCTAGCTCCTTATAGCCTATAAAAGAAGGGGTAGGGGTCCCATTTGAAAGGAAGAAAATAATAGTAAAGAGACTATACCCAATTAAGCATTCCCCTTGTCCCAACCTTTAGCTATCCTCATGAAAAGAGAAGTATAGAGAAAAGCAGTTGGAGGACAGTTGAAGAGGATCCCAAGACCAATTTCGAGGAGCAATTCCGACCACATATTCTAAGTTTACTCTTGTGAATATTAATACAAAAAGGAATACTTTTCCCATCCCACCATATCATGTGTTCAAGTTGAATGTTTATTTCATGATATTGTCACAACTAACCCAATAATTAGTATATGAAATGCATGTTCATAGCTTTTTGTTTGTTCATGAGTGAATGTAGGCCAGATTTGGGAGGAGGCTTGCAATCAAAGAGAGAGAGAAAGAAAAGGGATTGGCATCAAATGAAGGACTTAAGGTAGAGTTATTGAATCTCATTTACACCTTTGTATTGCATGAATGTGGGGTTTTGTGCTGGGAGAATAGGAAAGAGTAGAGGCCTTTGAAATGGTCATTTTCTGCATGCATGATTAGAGCCCTTAAATGGTAAGTCCGTAGGACGGATTCCCACCCACAACATAATTGGTGACCATACTGGGGATGTCTAGGGTTTCTGGGAGTCCTTTTTTGGGTATTTCTAAATTTTTTTGGTTTCATTACTTGTTTTTAGAGTTTCTGCAAAAGTATGAGCTAGGAGGGATTTTGGTATTCCATACCAGTACTCCCTGCTTTCTTTACTTGGCTGCATTTTCTTTTTGGGAAGTCAAAAAGGTGCACGCAGCCTGTATAAGGCCTGCATGCGTGTACACACACCCAATCTTCACACAACATGCATGGAAACACTAGTTGATGAAGTAATAGTAGCGTGGCTAGATTCAATTTTTTTTATTAGAGAGGCAATCATCCTCTCCCTTGTCAGAAGTGATCCTTCTTAGGGGTTTTCTGGAACTCATTCTAGTCTCTATTTTTTGCAGTTTGTAGCTTAGGTTTCACCTCAGATTGGTTTTTTTCTATGAAATTTTCCTTGAATTGTTTTCTTTTTCTATCAAAGTAAGTTTCTAAGTCTTTAAGAGATTCTAGTTCTCAATACCAGTAGTCTCTGCCAGTACCTGATTGCTTGTATTTTCATTTTTTGAAGATTTGCAAAGGTACACGTGGCTTGCATAAGGTCTGCATGTGTGTAGACATGCTCTGAACTTACACAGCTCGCATGCACACATTGGCTATTGAATTGTCAGCAACGTGCCTGTTGAGAACATTTTTGTTTAAGGAGAGGCAATCATCCTTTTCCTTGTCAAGAGTTATACCTCTCAAGTTTCTTGGTCTCCATAATAGCAGTCAACCACTTAGGTCTGATCACATCAATAACTTTCTTTTTCATTCAAAATTTTTTCATAGGGTTTTTAGACAAGTGTGAGAGTCTGCTTTCATCAGTTTGTGTGTTATTGTCAGTAACTCTTTGCGATCTGCACTTAGGCCATAATTTTTCTTGTTCTTTACTTGTCGGCATTTTTCCTTTTTGCTTTGCAAGCATTAAATAAAAAAAACTCTTTTATTTCTTGGTTTAGTTAAGTAGTTGTTGGTTTTCATTAGTAACCAGGAAAAGTTTTTCTTTCATAAGTTTTAGAAAAAATTTTAGTTTAAAAAGTTGATTAAGAATTGTGTCAAGAAGAAGTTATTTTGTTTCCATCTTTCTGTTTATCTTTTATTTTCGTGTCTCAAACATCACTAGTTTCACTTTCATAACCTTTGACTTAAGACAAGCCATAAAAATTAACTCTAAATATAAAATTAATTAGACTTTTTATGTTTGTAGGGTCAACCAACTAGTTTAGGGTTAGGGCCTTGAATTAGGTTGGAGAGGAAACTCTTCAAGGCTTTTAAATCAAACATCAGAGTTTGAGTTAGGGAGTGTCCAAGTCTAGTATCATGAAATTTATCCGGGACACCCCTCTAACAAAGGGGTTAAACACGAGGTCACATGCAGAAAGGTAGCGAAGTTAACCCCTCCAAAGCCGGACCAATCGTAGTGGAGAACACATATAGAGGGCTTGTCTTGGGATTCCGTCGATTGCATTTTCCACGGAGCTTCATGGGTCTCAAATCCATTTGAGGTCCTCAGTTGTCTTCCAGACCACTTTCTTTTGATACCCTTGACAGTTTTCAGGATCGATACCCTTCTCATTGTGGTCTACCCGATTGTCGACTGTACCTGCCTGGTGACTATTCATGCGTTGTCAAACTAGTTGCCTATCTTTTTTAGAGTGATACACAGGTTATTGCGGGGGTATACTGTGGTACCTAGAACAGAAATTGGGCCACACTTTATAGAGTATACCCGGAGGGTGCTTCCATGTTCGAGTTTCACTTGCACCAGTAAGTTTCTCTAGTGTTGGTTGTTGTAACTGTTCTTCCAACTAGTTTAGTGTTTTCTTGTTTTATCTTGTAGGATCTTTTTTCTAGTGTATGTTGTTTGTGAATGAATAGAAATCCCTAGTGTGTCTTTTATATTCTCACACAATGGAGGATCACGAGCTCCGCCGGTCACGAAGGCTTCTTGGCCTGCCAATGGTTACACTGGAGCCACCCTCGCCACCGCTAAGGCGAAAACTAGACCAACAAGGGTCTTTTGAAGTGATCAGGTCACAGGAAACTATGCCCAACCAACATCCAGAGGAACCAATTATTTTAGAACTTGGAGCAAAATCTCTCAATCCACCTGAAACTCCAACCACTAATCTTTCGACATCCATCATCGTACATATTTATCCTTACGGGCGCCAGACAGTGTCACACGTAGCAATGGAAACAAATGCTGCCACTCCTTCTAGGAATTCTTCTATTCCCACTACGGTTGTCACCACAGGGGGTGTTGCACTTCTTAACCCACCGTCACTGGTCCAAGCCACCATGGTCTCGACTGCCTCTACCTCGAGCAGTGGTCCAATCTCATATTTGGCGGTGACCACTACTCCTTTCACATAAAGTGCGATAGGGCCTCTGTTCTCATACAGGATGCCTAGCTCAGGTACAAGCCTTGTACTATCCTACTCCACTTTGTAGACTTTAGGTCTGGGGGCAGGGAGCTCTAACACTCTTCTGCAAGGACCCATGGGGGGCACTTCAGCTCCCTTTGACATTTTCCCTTACGTGGGAGGTCGTATACCTCCTTCGCCCCCTTCACTCGGCAGTACCCACCAACAATTCATTGGGCCAACCACACACCATAGTTCACTTGGAGTAGGGAATCAAGGACCAACTTCTCATAATATGCCGGTAGGATTGACACCATTTTCTTTGTTCGATGTGCTTGGTAACAATGCTTTCTCATCAGCTGCTTTCCCAACTGGGGGTAACCCTAGTTATGGCCAACCTAATCTTATGCAGGGTACTATTCCTGCATAGGGGGAAAACCCATGAACTTCTTCCACATCAGTACCTTGGAATTCTTGGTAAGGATCAGTTCCCTCATCAGGAATGCCGATCTGGGGCAATTCTTTTCACAACCAATGGAAGCCTGGGCAAGGTGCAATACCTATGCCCATGGGATCAGCATGGGGAAACCCTTCCCAAAGTCCTCCGAATGAAATTCATGCCCAACCATCTACGTCCTATTTTGGGAATCAACCGATGATGTCTCCTCAAATGAAAAATCCGTACGCTGGTCATGGCCATGGTTTTTACCAGAACCCCGACTAGTAACCCAAATTTTCCTGGAAACCTAATGCCAGTCAAACTCCAGGCCCCTTTTTCCATGGTTATCATCAACAACAACCAAAACTACCTTTCTTGGAAACCTTACATTTGCCAAACTTGACAAGGTTGTTGAATGACCCCATATGTCACGATCCACATTGGCCCCCTATGCCGACAAAATTGACTTTGGACATACCAAAGTTCGAAGACAAGCCTAACGAAGATCCAAGGGATCATGTGACCACCTTCCATATTTTGTGCTCGTCTAATTCGTTGAAAGACAACTTCGTACAATTGCGATTGTTTCAATGCACTCTCATTGGGAGTGCTGCGAAATGGTACATCGAGCTCGACCGCTCGAGATATTATTCCTTCGGTGAATTGGCAATGGCGTTCCTATACCATTTCCAATTACCTGTGAGATACGACGTCGGCACAAAATTGCTGGCCAATTTCAAACAGACAAAAGCGGACCATATCTCTGATCACATACGAGAATGGAGATGCCGAAAGAGTTTGATTAAGGTATCGGTCCCACCAACATTCCTTCTTGAGTGGTTCCTTAAGTCTTTGGTCCCACAGATATCCAAAGACGTTGAAACATTGAGAGTGTTTTATGAAGAAGATGCCATCATGAGAGCTCAACAACTTGAGCTAATTTATTCTCAGTCTGGTTTACTGTATGAGATTTTTCTGGATGCACCACGATCCATACTTGATAAAACTAGATAAAGATTTGGACCACATGCCAATGGTATTGTAGGTTCAACACAAACAAATCCCATTGAACAACTGACAAAACAATTGCAACAATTGTCTATACAACACACAACGACCAACCAAACTACTATTTCAGCTGCTCCCCCTACCCAAATGTCGGATGTACACAGTGTACAATCGACAAATCCGAAGGCCACCCAAAAACTTGATGGAAATAAAAAACAACATAAGAAGGGTAAGGGGGATAAGAAACCCACTAATAATTCCGGCGGGGGAAACACCGAGAAATGGAAGGCGAAGTGTCCGTGTAACTTGTGCACGAAAGACCACCCAACCCACTAGTGCCCTCGGCTTGTAGAGGCCCAAAAGTTTGTGTCACAACAATAGTCTGTTGTGTTAACGAATCCATTCCAACATGGGAAAAACCTAACCCAAGCCTCTACAAGCGCGGAAGGGGGCAGTCAAGGACCCTCTCCATCTTCAAACAATCCTACATCCGTGAATGTGTATATGATGAAAGGTGATGATTTTATATCGACTCGAGCACATGACTACAGTAAGCCAAACACCTCTGAGAAAGGTAAAGAAGCTAAAATCCCATCTCTTCCTCTCCAGATCGAGAAGACTTGGGGTGAAACAATGATGTGCATCCCAAAAGGTGCATTCAGCAAAGCTTCTTACAACCCAAATGCAAGGACCGCCCAGAACTATTCTGTGGTGGAGGATTTGTCTCAAACCCCTTGTGTGATGTCCGCTTTGGAGGTCCTCCAAAGCTGCCCTTATCATAGGAAAGCTTTGTTAGCCGCTTTAGGATCTACTGAGACTTGTAATCCAGGTACAATCATGCTGGATACAATCGGATTAAAACCTTGTCTCCCTTACCACGTAGCATTTCAGATAGTAGTGGCTTACCCCATGAAAATTTTTACTCAGAACATTTTTCGCACGGTGGTTGATGAGGGCGCCTCAACATGCATCATGTCGTTGGCATGTTAGAAGGCCATTGGCCAACCCATTTTGTCTCCATAACCTACTCTTCTTACCACTTTCGATGGTCATTCATTCCAACCACATGGAATCATCCCCTCTTTCCCTATGTAGTTACGATGGACGATTGTGTGCGTTGAGGTAGAAGTAGTCGACACATCCCTTGACTACAATCTCTTGTTAGGTAGGAGTTGGACCTATGCCATGCAAGCAGTGGTCGCTACAGTTTTTTGGGTCTTGTTGTTTCCACATGAGGGCTGGATCGTGACCATTGATCAATTGTCCTTCTCCTGACCTGAACCTTCATTAGGGGCATCTGCGGTCCTGATGATTGATAATCCTCAACATGGTGTCATCAACGTAGGGGTTGCTTTGTGCCCACCCTTGATGGGTACTTTCGATTACCTGCCTCCTCAAGGCGATGTCAAGTTCATATCATACCACCATAAGGTTGAGATTTTCCAAGTTTCTTCATTTTGCATGACTTGCCTCAACGATCTGTGGATTCTTCCTTCCCCATCAGCCACGATGGAAGGGACAGGGCACCATGTTATGTCCATGCCCTTGTCCGCGACAGAAGTAGCGTACTCTTTAGTTTGGTAAGATTCATCCAACACCGATCCAACTCCTTCACAAGAGTTATATTCGATTCTAGAGCCTATTTGGGCTCAAGGTTCCCTCGCTGAAAATGATTCGTTAGACTTAGTATTTTACTCAGACAAAGCAATCATTGAAGCAATGACTAGTCCGGACAAAAATTGGGACGATCTCCATCACAAATCATACTTCCTCCCAGAGTTAAGTAGAATTGATGCAGGGGAATTCACCTAGACTATGACTGGAGATAGGTCTTGTCCTATCAATCCCTTGTCTACACATGAGGTTTATGCCAAGGGTAATATGGCACTTATCGCTGAAACTATACCGATCAATATCTCTAGAACCCCTGGCATCATGGAGAATGTTTTCGTTGGAGATGACTGTTCCCTCGAAGAGATTTAAATATACACAGACTTATTTAAATAATTCCATGACCTTTTTACATGGTCTTATGAGGAAATTCCAAGCATTGATCCAAAATAGTCGAACATGAAATCACAACTTATCCTAATGCCAAGCCAGTTCGACAGAAGCTTCATCCAGTTAATCCCAAGAAAGCAACAACTATTAAGGTTGAAGTAGAGAAACTGCTCAAAGTAGGTTTTATCTATCCTATCCATTTGACCCAATGGGTGTCAAATCCTATGCCAGTCAACAAGAAACAGGGCACGATTCACGTATGTACGGATTTTCATGATTTGAACAAAGCCTGTCCAAAAGATAATTTTCCCACACAATTCATTGACCAGATAGTCGATGAATGCACCAGTTGCAAGGATATTTCTTTCATGGATGGTTTTTCGGGATATAATAAGATACAGATCAAACCCGAAGACTAGAAAAAAACAAATTTCATCTGACCATGGGGTACATTTGCCTATTGTAAAATTCCTTTTGGTCTCAAAAATGCTGGAGCTACCTTCTAGCGGGCCATGTCTTTTTCTTTCCATGATCTCAAGCATATAGTCGAAGCTTATTTAGATGATTTAGCATCATGATATTGCAAGAGAAAGGATCATCCCACACACCTCTGACTTATCTTTGAGCGATGTCGCTACTTCTAGATTCACTTGAATCCAAACAAATGCAACTTTTGCGTAATGTCAGGACAACTTCTTAGTTTCATAGTCTCAAAAATAGGGATCATGGTCGATCCTCTCAAGGTGGAGGCAATACTTCAGTTGCCTCCCCCGCGTACAATCCTTTAGATTCAAAGTTTACAGGGAAAAACAAACTTTTTGAGGTGTTTCATAGCCAACTATGTCGAGATCACAAAGGGCTTTATGTGTTTGCTAAAGAAAGATGTCCCTTTTCATTGGGACGAAGCCACTCAACACTCTTTCAATGCATTGAAACATGCCCTTATGACTGCCCCTCTGCTCCGACCACCTAATTATAACAAAGATTTATTATTGTACTTGGATGCAACAGAGTCGACTATCAGTATGGTCATAGTTCAAGAGGATGACTTCCTCTCAGAATATGTGATTTATTACTTGAGCCGAGGTGGATCGGAACTCAATTATTCCCATATTGAAAAATTGGCATTGGCATTCGTTCATGCTATTCAACGGTTCCATCATTATATTTTGTTTCGCAAGACCATCGTCATTGTCATTGTGAATCCATTTCAATACGTATTAACACGACACGTCATTGGTGGGAAGATCAGTAGATGGATAGTTGTCCTCCAGGAATTTGAATTAGATTTTGTTTCGGTGAAATCCAAAAAGTCACTGGTCTTTGTGGAACTCATCTTGGAACTTTTAGTTGAATCCTGTGAGGTTACGCCCGAAGAGTCGCCTATTAGAGGAGACATGTTTTTGATCGCATCTTCGGATCCCCGGTATGGAGATATACTTGTATATCTCCAGACTTTGAAGTGCCCTGCACCTACTTCTCATGATGAGCATCACCATATATGCCATCAGGCTAAGAACTATCTCATACTCGATGACACTTTGTATCGTCGAGGTGTAGATTGCATCTTCACCAATGTCTCACTCATGAAGAAGAAGTTATCATGCTTAATGACTACCATACTGGAGCATGTGGTGGTCATTTGTCTGGGTTGGTAACGACCCAAAATATTTCACGAGCTGATTACTTTTGGCCAACATTAATCAAAGATTGTATTGAATCAGTCAAGAAGTGCCACCCGTGTCAGATCTTCTCTTGGAAGATGAGGGCACATCCTACTCCCATGTTTCCTGTCATCACATTTGGTCCCTTCACCAAGTGGAGGATTGATTACACTACATGCAACCCTCCTTCAACAAGGGGGAAGCATTATATCAGTGTAGCTGTAGACTACTTCACGAAGTGGGTCGAAGCTATGCCAACGTTTAAAGATGATGGAGAGACTGCAACTCTCTTTTTGTTCAACCAGATAATCGCAAGGTTCGAATTCCTGAGAGAGATTATCACTGACCATGGCAGTCACTTTCAAAACCAAATGATGAACGAATTAACATCAAATCTTGGGTTGCGGCAAGAACATTCGTCACCCTACTACCCCCAATCGAATGGTCAGGTGGAAACTGTAAATAAATCTCTTAATACCATCCTACAACGAATGATCAATTTGGCCAAGTCAAATTGGCATTTGATGTTATACTTGACATTATGGGATCACCGAACGTCTATTAATACTACAACCAGTTTCTCACCTTTTCAACTCGTTTACGAGCTGGAAGCGGTCTTGCCTATAAAATGTCAGATCCCGTCCCTAAAGTTGGCAGTACAGTTACTGCCAGACACTTATTCACTTGAAGAGCGGTTATTATACCTTGAGCATATCAATGAGTAGTGTCGTGATGTGGCCATGGCCAATGAGGCTCACAAACAAAAAGTCAAGTATCAGTATGATCGATCTATTGGTCCTCGGTTTTTCTCTGAAGGCAACCTTGTCCTGGTCTATGACCAGGATAAGGACTCCCTGGGGGCATGCAAATTCAAACCCATGTGGTTCAGACCTTTCATCGTAAAAGAGGTTCTAAAAAAGGGTGCTTATCATCTGGTAGAATTTGAGGGAAATTCTTTGGCGGAGCCTAGAAATGGGCTCTACCTCAAGAAGTATTACTCATATGTAGGTCACCTTGGGTAACTTTTTGTAACATATGTATAGTCTTTGTACTATTACTTTCTGGTTTCTTTTGGTTTTATGGACGTGTCATTTTGATGTTATCTTTTGTCACCGTGGCAGATGTCAAGTGAATCAGAGGTGTTCGTTGGGTATGCAGATGGTGCTAGCCAGCATAGTCAGAGGCTTGCCTCCGCAGCTTGGGTAATTTTTACACCTCAGGGCCAATTATTATCTTTAGGAGGTATATGTTTATGAGACACCAAAAACCATGTCGCCAAATACAACACAGTTATTGAGTTGCTTTGTGATGCTCTGTGATTTGGTATCTCTCACCTCCGAGTCTATTTAGACGCTCATCTAGTTGTGTCTTAGTTAAATAGAGTCTACCATGTTCATGATCCTACTTTACACCGACAATTCCTTAGGGTATGTCTCTTAGAATGAAGATTTGATTATATTATATATTTTCATGTTCCTAGGAGATTAAATCAAGTCAAAGATACTCTAGCTAATCAAATCTTAGATTGACATCTCGCACACATATAAGAAAGACATACACATGCACATGTAAATACATTTTTAAAGGCAAAAACAATCCATAAGACATAAAAAGACATAAAAATCCATATATAATATCAAAATCATCAGAGTACATAGGTGGGCACATGTGCCTAAAACATACGACCAGTAACGAGACATGGGGCTTATGCCCTCAAAAAATATATACAAGTAGTGCCCTCGGCACATGAAAAGTCCAGCCTAACTAAGGACGGGGCCTGTAGGCCCTGTTGTAATAATCAACAGTGTTTTCCAAATGCTGAAAAATCCAGACCCATGTCTGTGGTGCCCCCACTACGTGAGGCTGCATAGATGGTGGCAGATCCTCAATCTCTACCATGGGGACTGTGCGAGTGAGTGAGGAAAAATTTCTCTCTACTTGTCTCAAAACCCTCTCAACCTCACCAGTTGGAAGCTCTCCTGCTGTTGATGGTCCCCATGCGACGGTGAGTGTGGCCCCTGGATGAGGAAATCACCTATTCCTTGCATAATCCATTGGTTGCACTAGTCCCACATTTGCACATAATAGATACATATCTGTCAAATGCTATGGTATAAAAAAAATGATATATATAAAAAACAACATAAAAATTACATATGTTTAACAAAAAAAAAACAAATGATGCAAACTTACCCATCTCTCCTCGCTCCTCGTCGGGAGGTACTGGTATCTCAAGGTCTCTCGAGAATTCAATCCCAACATAAGGGTAATCCTCTATGACTGGGATTTGTCATGACAACCAAGAAAAAAAGTTGTCATCAAAGGACTCATTGGTCCTTCCTCCCCCCTGTCATGGCAACAACACTTCCCATTTGCATATCGCGGGAAGAGAGGCCTGATGCCCCCGTACCACCTCTCGAGGGATGAAACTGGGCACTCTTTCAAAGAAGAAAGAGAAAAGAATGGTTCCAAAACCGAAGTTCCTCTGAGTCTACAACCGACAATATGTCAACTGCCTCTTCATATAGTCCAGTAATGTGGTGATCCAATAAAAAATCTGTGCATTTAAGCACTGAACTGCATAGTTCATCTGTGCACGGAAAGCCTAATTCAAAGCGACAGACCCTGTAATCCACCCGATGAGCAACACTATCACCTGTAGTGCTAAGTCTGAGATCTTTCTTATCGTCACTTGTGAGCTCATCCTATCTATACCCTCCTCATAATGGAGTCCAATCAACTCCGATATGTTGTGAGGCCCCGAGGGAAACATACAGAAGTTGAATGGTTCCCCTCGTCGAGAGAGGCCAGTCAAAAAGTATATGTCCTCAGTCATTGGCACCAGCGACTGCCCCTCTAGCATAAAGGCCTCTGCGTTTGGATGCCAATAATCAACTAAGGCATTCAATAGCCTAGGTTGTGCTCGCATGAAAGGATATAGGAAGAATTTTAGCAACCCACATTGCATCAAGGCAACACCACCATTTGGGTCCTCCCCAACCGACACACTAATATCCTCATGCTCTCTTTCCCTCCAGTGAACATACATCCTACAAAAAACCAAGTTCGGGAGTCTTAACCCTTGCTCTTTTAAAATTTTTTCCATTAAATGAAGGGTCCACGCGGGCTGTAATGATGATAGTCGTGTGTACACATGTCCAGGTTTTCCTCTGCCTGAGTGTACACATGGGTTGTCATAAGACAACCCGTATGGACTTAGGTCCAACTTTTTAAAGGTCGACGCCCCTCCAAAAAATAAAATTAAATGCATAAAGAAAGATTTAGATTGCAAGAGGAGAGAGTTTATACTTACTTGGTCCAAGCAGATGGTTGTTTCGTCCACCGAAGCTCCCAGAGTCAACTCTTTTCACAAAGGGGTAGTTTTGACTTTTAGTCAATTTCTGGATTAACAATGGTGATAATGAGTTGCCAGCTTCTATTTATAGACTTTTTGGCCTCTTTTTGTCAATTTTCGGACCCTTTTGTCATTTTTTCTAAATTGAAAATCATTTAAGATGGTTCAGGAGTCTTCTTTGGATGGTCATGGGAAGTATTACTTTGGGTACTGGGAATTTTGTTTTTTGAGATTTGGGGCGTTTTGACGATCCTTTGGTAAAAAGTCATTTTTTTTCAACTCGTTGCATTTAAGTCACGATTCCACCTCCACTTTCTACATCTCGTTGTGTTTTCTGCTTTGCCATAGGATCGATCCCACCAAGTTGCAACACATAACCATTATTGCTACTTTAGAAGTGTCGTAATTTGGTGGTAGATATTATCATAACATGGATGCCCTAGGTATATCCTGGTTGCATTATGGTGTCCATGCTCTCACTAATGACTATAGGCTCGAGAGTCACTTTTATCTTTTCCATTACGAGTTTGAGCCTCATTTGCATGATTCCTTATCACTCTTGACCTCACCCTCGGGACTCCCAAAACATAACAGGTCTTCTTTTAAGCCCTTTTTAGACCCTCTAAACATGAAAAGATTGCTGAGCGATCTTGTGGCCTTTCATGCTTGTTAAAATGAAATTTGAAGTCACATCTATCCGACGGTAGTTCACCCCTTTTTCGGTCCAGATGGTCAACTATACGAACAAAGGTATACTCTAGAGGCCTCGGATATCTAGAAGAGTACCCTCAGGTATAATTTTAACCCTTTTTCAGGCCCGAGGGACTAAATTTATGAAAAAGGAACCCCCATAGAGTCCATAGTTAAGCTCTTTTCAGACTCCCTAAAATTGGAAATATCGTCGAGTGACCTTATTCTTTCATACTCATTAAAATGTTCGAGAAGAACATTTCTGACGGAGTCCATATTTAAGCTTTTTTCAGACTCCTTAAAAATGAAAAAATTGCCGAGTGATCTTGTCTTTATCACACTCATTAAAATGGTTTTGAATAGATGTCTTGTCAGTGCTAGTTTACCCCTTTTTCGAACCGACTAGACTACCATCGAAAAAGGTACCCCATCGGAGTCTCCTTTTATGTTTTTTCAGACTCTAAATATGAAAAACCACTGAGCTTACCTTCTCTGGGCTCATTAAACTTACATCGAAGGATGTTACCATTGTGTGTCTTATTAATCACATTTTCATACCTACGTCTTTGGCCTGATTCCGTTGCCATGTTTCTCTCAACCGAACCATATAAAACATGCCTTATACGCAAACCCTATAGCATTTTTCCTTTGGGTTCTGACACCTTTGTCCCTAGGAGGGATTTGTTTCGAGTGTCCTTTCTTTGAACATCAGTCTTGTCCTTGCGCCTCAAACTTGTATTTTTATGACACTCATTCCTCCTTTGTAACGTAGCATTCTTTTATTCTTTTTCCAGAATTATTGAAAAAGACAAAACAAAAAAAAATCAAATATACCCCAAAAAGAGGAAGGGAAAAATATTTTCTTTGTATTGGCAGCACAATGAGTTGCCCTTGGATAAATCACATCCTTTCATTTGTCTGTCAAGCCTTGTGATTTAATATGACCTTAAGAAGCTGTTCCTGCTACATTGAGCTATGGCCTCCTCCATTTGGTTATCCTTCCAAACATATGGAGAGTTTGTGTTGCCTCCTGCCTCGTGAACTTATGTTAATGCCATGCTACCTGAGTCTCATCATTTGTCATGCTATTCTCAAGGGGATTTTTTTACCAATCCTGAGTCAACCTCTCTGCAGTTTGTCTCTTTCCCTCATGCCCGACCATCCCGAAAGTCCAATCAAGTATTTGTTCGAAATCAATGAAGCCTTCAGTTTGATCATCTAGATTCTCTAGTCCATGACCGATGAGTCGTCGAAGACCTCTGGGTAGTGAAGTTGTACACTCATATTACACTCCTTCTCGAGTTTTGAAGATTTTGAAGTTGTTTCTCGAGCTTTGAAGACCTCATCTCCAACCATCGGGCCTTATCAACTTCTAGAATATGGTTACTATACATGTATATCTTTTGATTTTGAGCTATAGATCTGTTGTGTATTTCTCACGACTACACTTTATATAGTTATATGACATGGATCTATAGTGTTTGTGATTGGTAGCCATGATTTTATTTCATCTCGAGCATGGGTATGCCCGCCTCGGTGAGACAATTGTTATTTTTCAGATGGCACCTCCTGATTTCTGGTCCCTGGGCTCACTAGTTTGGTACGTTGATAAAGATTGATAATGTATTTCGGCCATCAGATGCTCTTTTGACCTCACACATTAGGGGGCATCTGTTATAAACCTAATTTGCACCAGACATACTTACCTGGCATCAGGCCATCTCAGACTCCTTCTTTTCCAAAACACTGCTGAACAACTCTTCTTAAAAACCCCCTTTATAAAGGCCCACGTGCCTTGCTCCATTACTGAACGTGTGTACATGCTAGCTTCCCCAATACAGCTCATGTGTACCTACAAAAGCACGGAAAAAGGAAAGTTGCTGACGGAACACACAGTTTTGGGCAAGTTAACTAAACCTTTCAGCCATGCACGGCTAGTCATTCGAACAAATACATAGCTCCTTCTAGCCTATAAAATAAGGGGTAGGGGTCCCATTTGAAAGGAGGAAAATCATTGTAAAGAGACTATACCCAATTGAGAATTCCCCTTGTCCCAACCTTTATCCATCCTTATGCAAAGAGAAGTATAAAGAAAACCAGTTGGAGAACAATTGAAGAGGAGCCCAGGACTAGTTTCGAGGAGAAATGCCGACCACATATTGTAAGATTACTCTTGTGAAGATTAATACAAAAAGGAATACTTTTATCATCCTGGCATATCATGTGTTCATGTGTTCATGTTTATTTTATGATATTGTCACAACTAACCCAACAATTAGTATATGAAATGCATGTTCGTAGCTTTTTGTTTGTTCATGAGTGAATGAAGGTCAACTTTGGGAGGAGGTTTGCAATCGAAGAGTGAGTGAAAGCAAAGGGATTGACATCAAACGAAGGACTTAAGGTAGAGTTATCGAATCTCATTTACACCTTTGTATTGCATGAATGTCAGGTTTTATGTTGGGGGAATAGGAAAGAGTAGAGGCCTTTGAAATGGTCATTTTCTGCATGCATGATTAGAGCCCTTAAATGCTGAGTCCGTAGGAGGGTTTCCCACCCACAACAACTGGTGAGGAGGATAGCATGATCCGTGGAATTGCCTAGATTTGGATACTGTCCTATCTGGGGTGGGGCAGGATGTATCTCCTACTGGGTGTTCATCACCCCTTGGTGAGGAATAGGGTTTTTCAACACTGCTGGGGGTGGTTGCTGCACATATTGTTGGGGGGTCTACTGAGGGGTAGGCAGTACTAGGGGATGTGGTCCATTTCTGGATTCCTTCATCCATTTAAAATCAACAATTTGAGGGAAATGGTGAGTATAATGGCCGTACTCACCGCAAAGGGCACAAGGGAAGTTTGTCCGAAGATTATTGTTGTTCTTTCCTTGAAGTTTGTTGTTATTTCCCCCTTGGGGGTTTTGGTTCCCCTGAATCTAGTTTCCCTCGACAGGTTGGTTCTGTTGGGGGTGGTTTTGGTTCCCTCCTGGTCCTGGGTTATTGTTGTTTCAATTTTTTCCTTTCTTTTTGGCATTGTTCGACTGATGGGTCAGATTTTCCATATTCAGTTGTTCAAAATTTTGATATTGCTGAATGAGAGAGGGATGAACAAAATTAACCCCAGCATGTGGTTGTCCTTGTGGAGAATCAATGGGATGGGGGGGACAAGGAAAGGGGAAGTATGGATTATGTTGAGGTAATGATCTGTAGGGTACATAGGAAGGAGTGATGCTTTCACTAGTTCTTATGGTGTAAGCAGAGGTAGAGGTGTTCCCAGAACTAGGTGGAACAGTTGGGCACGCCATGGGGGGTGGCGGGGGTCCACTTATGGGTGTAGGGGGGGGAACATAGTATGGTTGTTGATAAGGGGGAGGAGGATAGTAAGGGGGTTCACCATATGTTGGTAGATATTGAGGTGTTCCATACATATGTAGTTATTGGAGGTGTGAATTATGGTGTGTAGTGGTACCAATCAATCCATCCATTGAGTGAGACATCCTGGGTTTATCCTGGTCGAATGGCATGGGTCTTAGGGCATCAAGTAGTACCGTATATAAGTTTCCTGATTGAGAATAAATGAGCTCAAACTGTTGAGCCTTACTGATGGATTCTTCTTCAAACTGGGGGAAGGTGGAGGCCACATCCTTGGCAAGGAGGGAAACAAGTGATTTGAGAAACCAATTAAGGCATTGTTGCTTGGTGGCTTCTTCTTTGCATAGACTGTGTCGCCGATGCCATTTGTGAATGTGGTTGGTGATGTGTGTAGTGGAGGTTTGTTTAAACTCTGAGAGTAGTTTGAGACCATTGTCATGACAGATTGGGAGTTGAAAGAAGGTCAAAAATTCTTTGGCCAGAGATTCAAAGGTCGTATGGGAACTAGATTTTTCTTCTACATACCACTGGCTGATGGGTCAGTGAGTGTGCATTGAAATAATCTCAATTGGACAGAGTCATCCATAATGCTATTGGAGGAGCAGCATAAATGAAAGGTCATGATATGGTTCGTTGGGTGATCTCCCTCTTTTCCTTCAAACTTGGGAATTTCTGAAGGGAGTTTGGTAGGCATGGTGGGCCATGTGGGGTCATGCAATATAGGATCATTGGTGAGCTTAGTCGGATTCAGTATGTTGAGGGAAGCCAAGTATGGCATCTGGGGTTGTGGTGGAGGATTAGTTCCATCCATGGTGGGAATGTTTGGTGTGCCTGACCCCGAAATAGGGTTTGTTCCGGCCATGGTGTGAGATATGTGTGTCCCTGAACTATGAGGGGGGCTAGGTGAGGTTGTACTTCCTCTTGGGGAAGAAGTGTGCCCCCCGCTTCCTTATACAATAAAGTGGGTGGATGGTTGATCTTGGGAAGTGGACCCAAGTAAATTGGAACCGAGCAAAGTGGATCCTAAGATAGTAGCACTCACAGGAGTGTGAGGAGGTGGAGCCGATGAGTTGGTAAGAATAAGAACTCCCCCTAGAATGGGAGGGAGATTTAGCAAGGGTTTGAAATGACAGGGATTCTGTGGGTCCCCTATGATGTGTGAATAGCCAAGTGGATGTGTTAAAATGGTGATGAAAGCAATTAATGAACAAGAGACTTTGTATAGCTTGGACCTTCACAATATATATTGCAATCGTATGTAATCACAAGAGTATCATATATAAATCAATTTGATAAAGAAGCATACATGTGGGTAGGTAGGTTTTATCCACATGGAGAACAAAGGAAACAAAAATGATCGTGTCCTAAAATATGTAACGCCCTTCCTCTCAAATAGCACTGGACCTTCCAATAACACTCAACAGTGGGGTTTGAAGCCACCGGAAGAGGAACTAGTGAAGGATAAATGAATCAGTTATAATGAGGGGTAGAGGGTGCATATCCCAAAAGAGCTGGTGATATTTCCCAATAGCCACACAAAATCCGATCAAGGTGCAATTGCAACCCACAATTTCCACCTGGGTAGATGTCCTAAAATTTGGTCACTAGGTACTTCGGTCAAAGTGCGACATTTATATTTTCAGCCTCAGAAATGGGTCACGGGCCAGATCCCGTCCAAGAGGTGGGTGCCTCAAGGGGGGATGCATAGAAAAATTAGACCTTGGCCTTCGACCCTTCATGGGTATTTCCCTGCCTTATGGTGTAGTAACACTTGACTTGGAGGATTTAAATTTCCCTATTTGACAACTTCTATTGTTTGAAGATGTGAGAACCAGATAATGAGAATTTTTTTGGATGCCTATCCTTGATATCCTACCTAGACTAAAAATTTCTTTTGGCACCTCCTGTGGAGGAAAACTTAGTGAGTTTTTAGAATTTTTTTAGATGTGGTTGTTTGGGAGATTGGGGGTGTGAACCAATCTCATTGAAATTAAGTGGGAGTGGATAGTTTCGTCAATAAAATGGCGGGGTGTTTCATAATCCTTTTGGAGGAAACTTACCTCAACCTCCACATCTCGAGATGGAAACTATGTGAGTGAGTAGTGAATTTGTGTGTGAACAAGTGAAAGTGTGCCAAATTTTTAATAAGTTAGGTGTCACCTTGCTGCATGTGGACTTCGTGTGGTCCTTACAAGTCTTGATTACCTAATTAACTAAATGCCATTGGTACAACCTTGCGGAATTTTAAAGTCCCTAGAGAACTAGCATGTGGACATATGGGTCCTTACCAATCCTTTAACTTCCTAGTGTGATCTAATCTAAGAAAGATTCAAAAAATATCCTAGATTGTGGACATGTGGGCATGTATGGGCCCGTTACAAAACCTTTAAACTTCCCTAGTGATTTACTCTAAGAAAGTAAATTTCAACACTATCCTATCTTTGTAGCATGTGGACATGTATGGGCCCATTACAATCTTAAGATGTTTTTGAAAAATAAACTAAGAGGAGTCCCGAGGGGGCTGTTGTCCTCTCTTAAAGATTTTGTCTTTTAAGGGAGATGAAATTTTCCCTCAGTCACTTTTCTGATTCTCAAGGTCGCTCTATGGCATGAGAGAAGATCATACTAAATGAGTGATATCTAATTTCTGGTCCCAATGCAAGCTTTGTATGTGATTTAGAATGATTCCAACTTAGCTTTAATCAAATCAAACCATCCATGTGGAAAAATGAAAGAAAAAAGAGGAAAAATAATGATTTTAACCCCCTAAGTGCCTATGTTTTGAATATCCCTTCATGTGGAGAGGGAACCTAAGTGTGGTGCATATTACAATTTGCATAGAATCAAGCTTAAGAAGGCTATGGGACCTCCAAAAAATCACAAAAACCCTTATAATGTGTGAATTTATGAGTAGATGCGTGGATCACAAAGTAGACAGAGGCGCATTTGGCGCCAATGTGCAACTAAAAAATGACCCTTTGGCGAGGTGCATAGAATGCGCTGAGAAAAACAGTGGGTTGAGTGCACGTGTGATGAAGATGCGCATGTGGGTCAAAAAACCCACACACTTCTGTTACACGGCTGTGAAGAAAATTTTGGATGAAATTCTCTTAGCTCAACTTTGAATTTGGCTTTTTGCAGGTAGGCTTGGGCCGATTATGGTTCTTGCAAGTTAAATAAACAAAAATAAGAGCTAAAATAACCCAAATGGGGGAGGAAATTGATACCTTTCCCCAGTGGAGTCGCCAATCTATTGCACCCCTTTTGTCACCTGTGTTTGCACCCAATTCGTCACTAGGTGAGAAAATTAAGAGTGCTTACATGCCCAGTTGGGCTCTGCTAGGCATGACAGCTGTAAGGTAAAAGGTTAGAAAGAGAAACAACAAAGTTATAAACAAGAATTAAACTAAAACAAATAAAAACTAAAAGCATATGGAAAAATGAAAAATAGAGACAAATGGACCAATATCACCAATGTATAAGCTGATCTATTGATGAAATCCAAAGGCACAATGAAGAAAGGGGACTTGGGTCCCTTCTTTCTCCAATGGAAGACTCTTGAGGCCCTCAAAGCTTGCTCTCCTTACAAAGAAAAGATGAAAATGTGGGTGAAAGAACTCCAAGATTATTCACTCAAGAGAGGGGTGAATAGCTCTATGAAATGCAGCTTGTGATGTGTATTGCCAAAGAATGAGTCCTTAGCAATATCAACAGCATAACAATACAAAGAATTCCTTGAGAAAATGGTGGTTATTCATGGCTTTTTATAGCCCAGCATTGGGATATTATGTAACCTCTTTTGAATGTGAAAAGGGGCTCTTTAGGGCTCAATTAGGTCTTTGACCAGCCCACCATGACGATTGAGCTCGGATTTGGTGTCAAATCAGCTTGGGAGCTGATCCATTAGTGGTTGGGAGGCCGACCAATTTCAATAAATGCGTCGTTTAGCAGGCGCGCGGGTTTTTCGCCCAACAGCCGCGCCTTGTGCACATATGCACGCTTTGTACGTTGCTGTTACACGCATACGCACGCGCACCCAGATGATGTAAAGCGCCTTTCAAATTTTTGGTCATTTTGTATAGTTTTTTGACCCTTTTGCAATGCTGAGGAATTAATCTTGTGCCATGAATGACTTTTTTCTTGTTTTGATGATGTGGAGTTCTTGTCGCCATGTGTGGACGAAATTTCAGTGATAATAGATGCCCCCTGATGGATGAGGTTAGGCGAAAAACGTATAGCCAAAATCCATCAATGTTTCTTTGACTGAGAATGGTGTTGTAAGGGAGAGCAAGAGTGGGACCGTGTAGAGCAATCCTTTGGAGAAGAAAGGAACCTGTAGAACCTGACCTTATACAAGGTGCGTAACAATATACAACTATGTACAAAGGAGGCAGGCATGCCCCATGCTCGTATGATGTAACTCTGAAAAAAGATGACGAAAATGTTGATGTAGACCACTGCAGCGCCCTCGGGGGCAGAATGATAAAGGCAGAAGACAATTCTGCAAAGGAACATACTCTGAACCATCGGTAATGGTCGTAGAAGTAAACAACGATGGTGATGTGGGCATTGGTGGCCCTACCAAGTTCAGAGGTCTTCGGCAACTGATAACAAAAACTGCAATAGTCGCAAAGTAAGACCCACCGCAACATGAGAAAGTGTTGGCGTCGAATGTTATGGGGGTCAACGACATCAGGGAGCAATGGTGTTTCCCCCTGTGCCATCCAAGATCTCTCATTAAATGGTAAATGAGAATCAAGATAGTGTCGCCCTTTTGGAAAAGTGTGCTGATGTCGACAAAAGGGGGACGCGACTCCCATAAGAAAAGGGCTTCGTGGAATCTACTGTGGTAAGGAAGTGGCAGAGGTACATGGAGGAAGTCAAGAAGTGGGAAGACTCTAGACTGCCCTTGGTTGGAGGGTGCATGATATAAGGCGTGGCTGCAACTGTGTGACAAGATAGAGTGTTAGGGGGATGACAAGATAAGGGATAAGTTGTGCCAGAGGCGGGACAAGGTGAACAAATTCAGAGGATAAAGGGAAGTGACCGGGGTAGGATTATGAAGATATAAACGATGCCGACGGGGGTAAATGAGAAGTAATGCTCCAACCAAGGGTGACATGGGTTGCGTGTGGCCAAAAGGAAAGTAGGTTGCCAACAGTGACGACAAAAGCATAGAACCGAAAATGCGTTTGTACAATAAATAATGAATAATTTGGGGAAAAATGTACAAATACAGAAATGGGTGCCCCAGGGAGGGCATAAATTTTTGGAAAACTGATGAAGGGTGGGGGCCCCATTGGCGAGTTTCTGTATGAGGTAGGTGAAATGAAGATATGTTCACAGATGGGCAAACTGAGGGTGTCGGAAATGGTGGGTTCATGAATATGCGGAGGTGCAGGTAAAAAAGAACATAACCATAAAGCGACGAGTTGGGAGTCCATATGGGAAGCTAGCAAAATGAGGAGAAGAAGTATGTGGTTGATTCACAACATGATGAAAGACTACCGGGACTCCCATCCCTAAGGGGTAATAAAGAGCAACATGAGTGTCAAAAGTGAAAAAAGGTGCTATGAATGAGACGACTCATATGGGTAAGAAAACTACCGGGTACCAGTACCAAAAATGCAAATGGAAGTGTGAGTACTGCAGAGCCAGAAATGGGTGTCCTAAAGGCCAATATCAGAGGGTGTGACTGGAAATGTAAATGCAATACATCAGGAGAGACTACATGCCAGTGTTGAATATATACCTGAAGGAATGATGTGAAGAGATGATGACCAAGTACCTGCACACAGAACAACCAAATACCCAAAGTGAACAATATTTGAAGATAATAACAAATATGGACATGTATTAGATAAATGTGACAATGCGCGTGCGTACCTGACCATGATATGAAAAAAGGGTGCCCCGGGGGCTTAGGATGAAAAGTGGCCCAGGGACAGTCATGATGTAGGTGGTGGGACGCTGATCCTGTGGCTGAAGACGGTTCGAAAAATGGACGCCGTGGGCTCTCGGAATGGTGAGTGGAAGTTTGGAAAAAGGCCTATATGTAGCTGTAGGGCCCACATTGCCACCTCATTTGTACCTGCTGCTACAGTGAGTTTTCGAGCAGATTCAGAGGAGATTGAGTGATTCCGAGAGCACGAGGTATCCGATCGATGGTGTGCGAGTTTCAGGTTAGTGGTCTAATCATCCTGCATAGCTATAGGTTTCCAATTTTTGGGTAGGGTAGGTACGGGGGGTCGTACGGGGGTTTTGGGGGGTTTTTTAATAGGGTGTGGGCCCCAATGCACCAACGACTCAGTGGAAGGTGCGCATGCGTGCGCGCTTGTACACTGAATAAGCGCGCATTAATGCGCATGTGTAGGAATTTAAGGCGCGCCTGTTGGGTAGATAGGCGCGCATGAGTGCGCACCTGTGGGGTGAAAAGGCGCGCTCACGAGCGCGCCTGTGGGTATCACAGGTGTGCCCTAGCGCATGCCTATATTGTGAACAGGCATGCTCACGAGCGCGCCT
>ML793919.1:201519-212518 GCA_009831015.1 Picea engelmannii
AGCAAGCCATCCATGTGGCCAAAAAGAAAAATAAGGGAAAATGATTTTTATCCACCTAAGTGCCTATGTTTGCTTGATTATCCCCTTTATAAGTTGAGGGGTCTAAGTGGTGCAGTATTTAGAGCATGCATATCATCATTCTTTAAGAAGGAAAATTATTTTTCCCCACATCCAAGAGCTTACAATGTCAAAAAAAGATCAAATGCACGCCACACAGTGCATACACAGGCGCATTGAGTGCGTGAGCGCTGTTGAAAATGAGCTAAAAAGCGCATGCGCGCAGAGGGAAAACGCTTCACAGGGACATGCGTGCATGATGCACACATGTGGGGTGAAATAACCGCACGCCTGTGATAAAAAACCGAGAAGAAAAATCCGGATGGATTTTTCCCAATCTTCTGGTGAATTGTCTGGTTAGCAGGTCGGCAGAGGTCGGTTTGTGAACCTGCAAGTCAATGAAATCAAAAGGAAATCAAAATAAGCCCAAATGAGGGAGAAATTGATACCTTCTCCCCAGTATGGTCGCCAATCTATTTGCACCCAATTCGTCACCAGGTGAGCAAATTAAGAGTGCTTACATGCCCAGTTGGGCTCTTCTAGGCATGACAACTGTAAGGTAAAAGGTTAGAAAGAGAAACAACAAAGTTATAAACAAGAATTAAACTAAAACAAATAAAAACTAAAAGCATATGGAAAAATGAAAAATAGAGACAAATGGACCAATATCACCAATGTATAAGCTGATCTATTGATGAAATCCAAAGGCACAATGAAGAAAGGGGACTTGGGTCCCTTCTTTCTCCAATGGAAGGTTCTTGAGGCCCTCAAAGTTTGCTCTCCTTACAAAGAAAAGATGAAAATGTGGGTGAAAGAACTCCAAGCTTATTCACTCAAGAGAGGGGTGAATAGCTCTATGAAATGCAGCTTATGATGTGTATTGCCAAAGAATGAGTCCTTAGCAATCTTAGCAGCATAACAATACAAAGAATTCCTTGAGAAAATGGTGGTTATTCATGGCTTTTTATAGCCCAGCATTGGGATATTATGTAACCTCTTTTGAATGTGAAAAGGGGCTCTTTAGGGCTCAATTAGGTCTTTGACCAGCCCACCATGAGGATTGAGCTCGGATTTGGTGTCAAATCGGCTTGGGAGCTTATCCATTAGTGGTTGGGAGGCCGACCAATTTCAATAAATGCGCCGTTTAGCAGGCGCGCGGGTTTTTCGCCCAACAACCGCGCCTTGTGCACATATGCGCGCTTTGTACGTTGCTGTTACGTGCATACGCGCGTGCACCCAGATGATGTAAAGCGCCTTTCAAATTTTTGGTCATTTTGTATAGTTTTTTGACCCTTTTGCAATGCTGAGGAATTAATCTTGTGCCATGAATGACTTTTTTCTTGTTTTGACGATGCAGAGTTCTTGTCACCATGTGCGGACGAAATTTTAGTGATAACAACCTGAATGAGAAAAATAGGGATTCTTACAAGCCCAGTTGGGTTATATAGGAAAGACAATGGTGAAGGAAGGAGTTAGAAACATCAAGCATAAGGAATAAACAAAGAACTAATCTAAGAACAATAAAAGAAACTAAACAAGGGTGCATAGGAACATTAAAATTGAAAATAAACAACACGCATGCTACCAATGGATAGGATTGTATTAGTGGGAAAACACCAAAGATAAAGGGAGATATATGGGTCTCCTCTTCCTCCAAGGGAGGGCTCTTGGATCCCCAAATATTGAGCTCTTCTTACAAGTAAAAAACTAGAATGAAATGGTGAAGAGAATCCAAAGCACATTCACTCAAGAGGTGATATGAATGGCTAAATGAAATGGTGCTTGTATACTCTTGATGAGAAAAGAGGATTCTCCAAGAGAATATAAGCATCATAATAATACAAATGAATTCCTTAGAAATATAGTGTACCCATGGCCTCCTTTTATAACATAGCTTTGAGGCATTATGCAACTAGTTCTTAGTGTGAACAAGGGGCCCTTTAGGTATTTGACCAACCCCCCAATCGGATTCAGCTGAGATTTGGGTGTCAAATCGACTTGGAAGCTGAACCAGAAGTGGGTGGAAGGCCGACCGATATCATAAATGCACCGTTCTGAGGGGTGCATGGTTTTTTGCATCCATAGTTGCAGATCGTGCGCATGTGCACTTTTCTTGCATTTCTGGATGGCGCATGTGCGTGCGCTCCCTATGTAGTCTTAGCACATGCTGATTTTATAACTGGTTGTATAGTTTTGTACCTTTTGGAAATGAATTTTTGGTCCATGAGTGAACTAATGGGTGTTTTGAAGATGTTGGATTCCTGTAACCATTTGCATATTCCTATAACCATTTGTAGACGAAATTCTGGTGATAACAACATTGATGGAAACACTATGATGCAATACTGAAATCATATCATGCCATACTGAAGTCATATCACTCATGCTCCCCCTATGACCATCGCTCCCCATGAAACCTATTAGAATATGAATGAATGTGCTCTTTTTACCATTGAAAATATCACTATTGTCACCCAACCATAGGCCGAAGCCACCCTTCAAGCACCTTGAAATTGACAGAGAGAAGAATCCTGGTAGAAATCCAATAGCCAATAAAGGCTAATGCACCAAGCAATAAGTAACCAAAGCTGATCAGAGAGTCCAACCCAAAAATGGCGCAGCACCTTCCCCAGGACTTGTGCACAAAACTGCTAGACTGCAGTGTGCAGAAGTAGCTATCTTTGATTCTGAGAAGTGTGTCAAATGAGATACTGGCACCCTGTATTTATAGTATTCCTAGTAGACTTTCCTGGGTTGACTTCTCCTTCTGGGTACTAATTAATTCATATTAATTATCTCTCTTTAGCTGACATCTCATCTAGGGCTACTTTCATTTCTTTTATTTCTTCTAGAATATTCTCATCATGTCAAAGGTCACAATAGAGGTTCATACCTCCCAAAGCTACCATAATATCAACACTCCCTCCTAGAAAGGGAGGTATAACTGATAATGGTCTTGATCACAAATAGAACATTCAACTGGTAGTATCACGAGCATCATCATTATTATCCAACTGGATAAACTCCATGACAACTGGTACAATATTAGTTGATAGAACATGACTGTGTTTATCCATGGTAGTACATAACTACTCAAACCATGACACATAGTCACAAAAAATGGAACATATCACCATAGTAGCATATCTCTACTGTTTGGAGACAGGCAGTCTCCATAACAATCATCTGATATCAACTTGCACAGAAAATATTGTTATGATATAAACTAAATCATCTGAGCCATTATTTTACTCACATTTGTGAGATCTGAAAGAGTATATTCCCTCAGAGTATAACATCAATGATGGGCTATCTGGACTATTCTTCTCAAGAAAGGAAGAATGTTTGTTCTAATTTCTAAGCCTAGACCACTCCTCACCCTGGGCCATTCCTTCGACACTAAACAAAGTGTAACCTGGAGAGTTTGAATTTTCCCTAAGGAATGACTGTCTGAACCATTTCCCATGTTAACCATAAGGGGAAATGACTGTCCTGCACCAACCTCAAAAACAAACCATTCCTCATGTTAACCACAATGAGAAATCGATGTCCGGTGAGGTGGTCCAATATTCTTGAGTAACCCTCAAGAAGAGAGACTACCCTAGACCACTCCCCATGTTAATCACAATGGGAAGTCACTGTCTATGGTACATAAACAATCTAGACCATTTTTCGAACTGGAAATTGTCTGTCTGTCAGAAATCTCAATCCACTTTTTGAACTGGAAAGAATTTGTCCAAGCTGGACTATTTTTCAATCTTGAAAATGAATGTCCTCAATTTAATAATATGTCAATGTTCCCTCCCAACCTGGAGAGTCATTTATTCCCTTTCAACTAAGGGAGTTATTTCCACGATCCCCATATTGTCTCGGAAATATGCAAAATTTATTCTGGACGGAGGCTTTGTCAGGATATATGTTGTCTTCTCATCTATGGGGATATACTAGAGCTTTATTTCTCCTTCCTGGACTTTATCTAGAATAAAGTAGTATCTGATCTCAATATGTTTCGACCTTTCATGAAACACTAGGTGTTATGATAGATTGTCACAATGTATTATGGTCGAATCTGGAATCTGATCAAATAAATCATAGATTAGCTTCCTCAACCATATTGCTTCTGTGCATGCTTCACATGCTGCGATATATTCTACTTCTGCTGTGCTAAGTGCGGTAGAATTATGTTTTCTACTTCCCCAAGATATCATAAAAGAGCCCAAGCTAAAACACATTCCTGAAGTACTCTTTCTGTCTTCTGCACTTCCTGCCCAATCTGAATCTGTAAATCCATGAAGCTATATATTATTGGATGCGGTATATCTTAAGCCATAGTTTATTGTCCCATGAATATATCTTAGGACATGATTTGCATCTATCCAATTCTGATTCCTAGGTTCCACCTGGAATTGGCTTAGTGTATTCATGACAAAGCAAATATCTGGTCGAGTATTTACCAAATACATCAATGACCCTATTGTTCCCGAGTTTATACTTTAAGGATTTAAAGTATACTATCAAAGAATCTGAAAAAACAAAGGGAGCTAAGAATAGTAAAAAGACTAATAAAAAGGTAAAGGCTATTGTCGGTTTCTCAACTATCTCTGTTGAAATTCCCAGTTTTCTTGGATACTGATCTCTCTCTCAATTGCTTCTCATGAATGTTCTAAGTCAACCCGGTTATTTGCTGTTTGTAAAATTGTGTTAAATAAATTTAGAGCAACGCTGGTTTGATCCAAGAGACTAGGCTTGATGTTAGGCTGCTTTGCAACTGGTACTGTCATGAAGGAGGAAAATAAAGGAGGATAAAGTTCTGTGTTTTCTTTTTAGGCTAGTTATCTCTATTCCACAATGTAATGAGAATGATGTCAAAACACAAATAAATAGTATGACCAAATTGTAGGCCTTTTCTTTTATTTGAGTTAAATTTTAAAGAAATGAAACATGCATGATATGAAGAAAAACATAAAGCTATTAGCAAAGTGAGGCATCAATTTTAGAGGAATCTCATATTGTAACAGAAGAATATGAAATGAGAAAAATATTAATGAAGCATATGGTGTTGAAATCTAAGCATCTATAGGTCTTGTATCTGTTGATAACATATATAGAGGAAAAACTGTAAATGATTTGAAATAACAAGAATAATAATTTTCACAGTAGAGGTTATACTAAATTGTGGCTAAGCATTCATCAATTAAACATATATAAGATAGATTAAATGACAGGGAAACACACAACTCAGAAGTGACAAGATCTGGAATCTTCAATCTACATTTCTATTAATTTGGAGTCTCTTTAAAATTACTTCGTCAACAATGTTTTTCAGAGAGATAAAAAATCCCTTATTTTAGTCTTCGTTCCCTGTATTTATACAATGGTCATCCATACTTGATGGTTAACAATCTCCTACTTTCTAGGAGAAAAAATAGTTACAAAACTGCAACCTTAACCGTTACATGATTAACTTTTGTTTATCTATCATTCCAAGAGTATGAGTTTCCAAAAGATACTTCATTGCTTAGTCGAAGTCTCTCCCTCCTTTGATGCTACACATTCAATAAATTTCTCCAGAAAATGGACAAAGTTTCTAGGAGGTGTTGGAATATCTTTAGTCTCAAATAGATAAAACTTTCTTTGTACCTTTGGGAACTGGTCTTCAAAACCTTGGTCAGAAAACTTGATCACTTGCAATTTTAAACTCGGCTGTACCAACCATATGTTTATTAGGTTGGAATCGATTTCCTTCAATTGTAAAATTTCAATCTGAATCTTCTTCAAACCTTCTTTGCAGTCCAACTGTTGTTTTTCAATGTTTATCTTCCCCAGTGACTTGGAGCAGTCATTTTTTTCAATGCCTAATGCTTGCTTATCCAAAGAATCAAAAATTCCTTCACAATCATCTTTGATTACTTTGACTATATTCTTTCTCTCAGACATATTTGTTTCCCATACCTTGAGCATGATGTCTCCTTTTATTTGTTCCATGAAAGAGAGCTTCATATTTTTCGTCGCCTCTTTATTCCCTGAACATGCAATTGCTTTCTGGAAAGTATTCCTTGCTGCTTTAGCTTCCTTTTCTAGTAAAATAATATTATCAAGAGATTTTCTTACCTCTTGAAAGTAATTCTGGGTGATCCCTATTTTGGAGATCAGTCTCTACTGCTTGGCTTCTATATTTCTATGTGTTTCTAGTCAGAGGGTCTGGAAATCCTTTAAATCTATGACCCGACCTTCCATCAAATTTAACTTAGCCTGTAACTGTTCTGCATGCTCCTTTTGCTGGTCAACCTGCACCTGAATTGCTTGTATCCTTTGGTTCATTTCATCCAGGCTTGATTTGAGTGATTGAATTTCTATCCTTTTGACAGCCCTTGTCTGCTCCAAGATTTTACTCACCTCTTCTCTAATGTTCTTCTTAGCATTCTTTAACTGATCCTGTAACTGGGCTATCATGTTATTACTCTTCTTTATCCTCATTCTCATGTTTCCCATGGTAAAAAAGTTTGTTGTTTCCATGGCTCCCATGGAACCTACTATCTCTATAGTGAAATCCTCCTCCTCCAAATTTTGTGCATCTAGCAAGACTTTATGCTTTTTTACCATACTCCCCTCCTTCATATACATCTCTTGTTTCAGGACAACCTTCATATTTCTACTGAAAAAATAACCAGAAGGAGGAATCTCATCTATGGAGATAGAGGTGAGGTCATCAACAAATAGGGCTCCCATTTGTGAGAATCCAAAAACGGACTATAAGGGGGTTAAGGAAGCTATGAGACTTCCTAGATCTGTAGATCCTTTCCCTCCTATTGCCTTAGGCATATTGACATCGAACCCAGGTGATGAAGGGGGAGTAAGATTACTGGACTCAGGAGGTATCCCAGACCTCCTCTCTGCTTTTGTCTTTGGTTTTTTCATCTGTAAGGCCTCTTTGTTTTGTGGGGGACTTTCAGTATCTTGTGGGAATTTTTCGATATTTCCCTTCTCCTGTGCTTCCTGTTCGAATCCTGGGGGAATATTTTCTTGTTCTTGGGGAAGGGTGATTTCTTCTCCTTGCAGTACTTTGGGCAGACCACTCCGTCTATGCTTCTGAAAGGTCCGAAAACTATCTTGCAAGTCAAACGACAATGTCTGTACTCATTCTAACACCTCTTTATAATTCTTAGTCCCTTTGAACATGTCATCCCAAGGGGACTCCTCATGTTCATATGCTTTCATATTGCAGTGGGCCATGTGTTTCCCCACTAACTGGTAAGGATCATGCTTCCTGTGCTCGAGGTATACCAATTTGACCCCCTCCAGTGCTGCCACTTCAACCTTGGAATGACCCAAGTTGAGAAGTGAAAATTTTCCAATATGAACAAGAAAAATAGGCCAAGATTTCTTTTGATCTGTCTTCAATTCTATCCCGATTCCACCCATTACTATTTGATAAGCTACCTCCCTGCACACTAGTCTATCAGGGAGGAATTTTGGGAGCACATGTGGAGGAATCAAACATCCAAAAACTACGATGTAGGAGAAATTCTCCTCTATAAACTAGTTAACAATTTCCCGAAGGCTCCCTATGACCAACTCTAAAATGTGGGGGGGTGCACAGTCGTATAGCATCTGGTGTAGTGGTAATACCACGAAATGAAAAATATCATAGAATGAATCTTTGGAATTTTATTCCCAAAGCTTAGAATGATATTCATGAATAGGCTCCGGGTAAGTCGGATTCCAACTCCAATTCATCAAAGGGAAATGAGTCGAGAATCATATAACATCCATGATGTATGAAGACATATAAAATGATGTTTTTTGTCATTTTGATATTGTAGTCTGGTACTCCATAACCTCTCTCGCTATGTTATCGGATAAAATCTTATCCCAATTGAAACTGTAACCCTCTGCAACCTCATGCAAAAGAGGTACCCATTCTGCTGGGAAGTGGGTAGGACTTTCCTTACCAAAAATCCTACATAACATCATCGCCACATAAACGATATTATCGTTTAAAGATGCGGTGGCATAAACACCATGTGTGTCGGCCCTGAATTTTGCTTTGTTTCTCCACCAATCTTTTATTATGTCAGGATACGTTTGGTCTGACTCAAAACATTCTTTCCTTTGAAACTCACTGACGAAATCTTTATTATAAATGTATTTGGGATAGGGAGACAATTTATACATTACTTGTATATGTTCTAGTCTAAAGGAGCCGATGAAAATCCCTCGACTGTCTAGAATGATGCTCGTCTGCACGTTCGTTCACTCTAAAGCCCAATTAATCATGTCGTTGTAAGTTAGGATTCATGACCGTGTAGCCATCTTGTGAAGTTCAGACTCCGCTATATCCCATAGTTTGTTGTCGGCATCATCGAGGAAGTTCTTAATCTCATAATCGAGAGTTTCGAAAATCTGCCTCTAGGATTTTATGGAATCGATGGCATGCAGTATTGTATCAGATACAACATCTCCGTCTGGCCTCGAGACCTCTGCAACTTCCTCATTTTTCTTGGTGGCCTTCTTGGGCGCCATGGTGGTTATACTGGACCAGAAACTTGTTTACAGAGAAAAGTGTATAAAAATGGACAAATGTGACTCGCTACAGAGGTAGAGTTTAAGAATGAACTTCGACAAGACCTTTATTAATCTCAAATTTATGTTGTAGCAAGCGTACTGATACCATTGATGAAAATAAATGCTTTAATTTGAAAGATATGCTTAGAGATATGAACTTACGTCAAAAAAATTTGCATTTACCTGTTATTAATACTGCCGTATATTGGCGATTTCGAAACTGAAAACCAGAAAATTACTGCCTTCCTTAATTCCCAAAAAGAAAAAAGAAGCTTAGTCATCATTAATCGTGTTTTGAAAACAGTTTAATCTTTTAATATTAGGGTTTTTTTAAAGAAAATACAATTTCACATTTCAGAATTTCAGGGATCCTTCCGCTAGGGGATATGTCCCAACAAACCCCAGATTGCGAAATTGTGATGGGATTAGCGAGGCGCAAAACACGATTTCGCATTTCAGAACTTCGAGGATCCTGTTGTTAGGGAATATGTCACAAGTAAACCCCGGATTGCGAAAATGAAATGGGATTAGGGAGGTTCTAATCATTTGTATTAAAAAATTTAATTAATCATGATTAGTGGACAATTATTTTTTTAATTTTTACTTTTCGGAAAATCGGGGACCGGGAGTTCGAAGGAGAAGAGTTTGAAAACGCTTTAGCAGAGAGAACACCGAATTGTGAAATACTAAGGGAGAGATAATTGTGTTTAGGGACTTGATTAATTATGAATTAAAGAGTGTTTTGTGGTAAACAACAAAAAAATTAACGTTCATTTCTTCCCCCTTTTTACTTTATATTTCTTAATATTTTGAAATGGATTCAGGATTTCGGTGCCGGGAAAAAGTGATAGTTGAATATCACACCTCGAGAAGAACCAAATTTCAAAACCCGAAAAGGAACAAGTGATTTTGACTCCTTTCTATTTTGGACTAAGGGCATCTCCATGGCTCAGGAAAAGATGAAGCTTCATTTTTAAAGGGTGGAAAAATTTAATCTTCATGTCAACATTAGGCTCCATCTAGGGATCTCGTATCCTTGTGGGACGAGAAGAACATGTAGAAAAAGTGCCTTCATTAGGTAATGGAGTCAAAGATTTGGCTCTGTGAGACAAATACAAATAAAAAACTGAACAAGATTAGGGTCTCAACGTCAACCTTGAAAACTCTACAAAAACAAAAATTATGACTATCCCGAGCCAGGTTTTCAAAAGATTTCTTATCCTAAAGCTAACCTCAAAGCTGTGTAAGATAATCAAAACCCAATTAATCAATATTATCAAGATTTTCGTGATTTTTTTTGCATCAAGGCAAGTATTTACGCTGTGTCCAATAAGGATATCTTAGAAACCTATGATAGAATCTAGCTAAAAATAAGAGAAATTACCAGAGTATCTTTTAACTCACGTATAACATCTTTTATCAGATATGAGGATATTGCTTCACTACCAGTGAGCCTGTTCAGTACCCTGGTGAAGTTATCTGACTTCCCAAATTGAATTTCCTTTCACCACTTCATTTTTTGCAAGCATTTAAATTTTGAGATGAGGGCAATCAATAAGTATGAATTTCCTTCATCTCTTTGAACTAGATGGGGGCAATCAATATTGAATTTCCTTTCACCATCTGTCTGTATAATTGTTTTTTAGATTTGAAGTGGGGGAAATCAATGAGTATGAAATACATTCGGGAAGATATCTGTTTGAAAAAGGATAAAAGTCTATAAACTCATTTAAATCGCTATGGGTCAATCTTTTCACCTGCCTTCAAAAATCAAGGGTTTCAGAGGACTTCTTAACTAAAATTTTTTGACCTTTAGTCTAGGGAACTTCCTTGAGAAAACCAATCATATATTCTTGTTAGGATATATAATAAGGTTAGGATTAACCTAGACATGTTTACGATCCAGCCAGAGTAAAAAATGAAAAACACAACCTGCTCTCTTTCTTGAAAATATGTTCGAGAGTTTCCAGTGACCGAAGCGCGACCCCTCCATTCTCAGAACATTTCATTGATTAGACGTCTATGATAAGGTGAGAAAAGGATTTACTGTGACCAAGGAGGAGGGTAAAGGGGTTTAGGCAAGCTTCTATACATATGGCTGTCCTTAGAGAGAGATTTTTTTTATTTTTTATTATTATTAAAACAACGATGATTTATTTATTGTACTTTTCAGAGTTTTTATCCAGATTTTTTTTTTTTTAGGTAAAAAAAAAAAAAATGGGATTTCATACCTTTATGAGCTCTTATATTGCCAATCCAAATATTATTCATTGATTACCTTTTTCATTGTGAGAGGATTGATATGAGTACCTACGCATTTCAGGACTTTCTATACCTCAAGTCCGCTGTCTTGTGATAAACTTTTCCTGTGAATAAC
>ML793919.1:212677-225164 GCA_009831015.1 Picea engelmannii
TTATTTATTTATTTTTATTTTCAAAAAGCATGAAAACAAACCGATATATACAATGATAATTTAGAAACACATTATTGCATGAAGTGTTTGAGATGCTGCCCATTTACAGGGGCATTAAGAATGTCTCCATCCAGGTTTTCTAATAACCAAGCATTTTTTCCTTCCAAGGCCGAAATTCTGTATGGATCGGACTAGATTGGATCGAATTTTCCATGTTTTCCAGCATCTTCCTTTCTAGCTTCCCATTTTAAGACCAAGTCGCCAGGGAGAAATTCTCTATCTTTCTCTTTCTGAGAGAATAAGGCTTTCATTTTGTCCTGATAACTTTGCAACCTTTCATTTACATCGGCCCTATTTTGCTGGACTTCGACCAGCTGGTTTATTCTCCTGGTAACATCATTTGGCTCTTCATTGGAATCTTTCCAGAGTTTCATTACTAGCAGAGCAAGATTTATTGGCAAAATGACATCAGTGCCATATACCATCTGGAAAGGGGAAATCCCGATTGATCTTTTGGTACTTATCCCATTGGCCCATAAAGCATATTTTAAATGGGTATGCCACGCTTTTTTGTTTTCAGTCAAAACTTTTTTTATCACGATAATCAGGATTTTGTTGGATGATTCAGCCAGACCATTTCCTTGAGGGTAGTAAGCTGTGGAGTGCCCTAGTATGATGTTATATTTTTGACAAAAAATTATCATGGCCATCGATTTAAATGCCTGTGCGTTGTCAGTGACTATTTTTCGAGGGAAATCAAATCTGGATAAGATATTATCTTCCAAGAAACCGATTACTACTGAGTCAGTTGCATTCCTTGTGGGGATAGATTCTACCCACTTAATGAAATAATCAGTAGCAGTTAGGATCCATTTGTGTTGCGCATTGGAGTGTGGATGAATTTCTTTGATGAAATCAAGTCCCCATTGTTGAAATGGGGTTTCAGTTTTAACTGGAATCAGGGGTAAAGCTGGGACTCTCTGTTTTCCTATGAACAACTAGCATGGGACATAATTTCGAACTTTAGTGTTCACTTCTGTGAACAATTTTGGCCAGTAGTATTTGGCTCTTAAGATTTTATACGATGTTTCTCGCCAAGCATGATGTCCTCCACATACTCTAACATGAAATTAATCTATAACCCCTTCTGTTTCAGTCTCAACTAAGCACCTCGGTAGAAAATCCAAGGGATCTTTCCAAAACAACTTAGGATCTATGATACAGTATTTTACTGCATGTAACTTTAGCGTCCTAGTTTTTGACGGGGTTAACTCACTAGGAAATTGAAGCGTGAATAGGTAATGGACAATGTCGTGATACCAGGCTGAAGCTAAACACTTATCCTAGATTTTGGCTATAGGTACAGTGATATCAAGATCATCTATTTCCAGGAATCCCTCATCCTCTTGCAGCCGATTTATCCCAAGCGCTTTTAAATTTGATTCGGCAAGCAATTTGGCTAAACCTTGACCTTTGATAATTTTAGTTGGCTTGACTTCTATATCAAACTCCTGGATCTTAGCTAACCACCTGCCTCTTCTTCCATCACTGTCTGGTTGCACCAGGATGTCTTTAACAGAGCTAGAGGGTACATAGGCTATGATCTTTGAATGTAACACATAAGTTCTGAAAGCCTTCAGAGATTTCACCATTGCGTAGGCCTGTTTCTCCATTATATCATATTTCAACTCAACATCTCCGAGGCTTTTGCTAAAAAATGCAATAGGCTGCTAAAAAAATTCTTCATTTTTTTGTAACAAGACAACTGCAATGGTATGTTTTGAGGCAAAAGAACAAATCAAAAACTCCTTCATGTAATATGGACTTTCCAAGATCGGTGCTTCACTTATTACTTTCTTGATGCATTGAAATGATGATTTGGCTTCGCTAGTCCATCTCACCTCGCTGTGCTTTTTGAGCATATCTGTTATCAATTTCACAATCTCAGTGAAGTTAGGAATGAATCTCCTCAAGAAATTTATTTTTCCTAAAAAAAACTGGATTTCTTGTACATTTCTAGGAAAATTTATAGTGTCTATTGCTTCAACCCTTTTTGGATCGATTTTGATTCCTTATTTAGACACGATATGGCCCAAGAGCTTACCTTCTTGCATCGGGAAATGAGATTTCTTGGGGTTGAGTGACAAACCAAATTTTCGGCATTTATCAAAGGTTTGCCTAAGGTGGATTAGATGTTCGGCATCAGATTTGGAGAACATGGTAAGGTCGTCAATTTATATAAAAACAAATTTATCCCTTTCACCCACGAAAGCGATATCCATAGCCAACTGAAAAGTAGCCCCTGCATTCATTAAACCAAAGGGCATTTTATCGTACATAAAATTACCCCACGGGGTAGTGAAAGTAGTCTTTTCTTTATCGTCTTGATGCACTGCGATTTGATTGTAACCTAAAAAAAAATCAATCATAGACATTTGGTTAGCTCCAACCACTTTTTCTAAGATGTGATCCATCTTAGGAAATGGGTAATTGTCTTTGAGTGATGATCGATTCAGGTTTCTGAAATTGACGCACAATCTGATCTCGCCATTTTTATTTCTTACTGGGACCAAGTTGGCTACCCACTTAGAGTATCTTAGTGGAACTATGATTTTAGCATCCAGGATTTTTTTGACTTCTTTTTCTATCACCATTAACAGGATAGGGTTAATCTGCCTAAGTTTCTGTCTAAAAGGTTTGACGCCTGGTTTTAGTGGGATTTTATGTTCCATGATGGTTGTATCATAAGTTCTCAACTCATCATAAGACCAGGCAAAAACATATTTGTATTTTCTAAGAAACTCAACATATTTACTCTTGATTTTGGGAGACAGGTACCTGGACACTTTCACTAGTCTGGGACTCTCATCATAACCTATATTGAAATCTTCGACTTCCTCCGGTTGAGGCTGTAAGGTAGTCTTCAAAGGGATGTCATAATGACTAAAAATCCTTTCTAAGGGAATCATGCCCTTGGGTATCTGATTATTTTTTAAAACCAACATCCGGTGATTTGCGATTTTATCCTGGAACTCTTGGGGGTCCTCCCTTTCCTGCATGATCTAAATAGGATTATTTTGGTTCTCTTGGTCATAATGGGTTTCAACGAACTTGTCTATCATTTCTAGAAATTTTCGGAGTTGTTCATCATCCTAGAAAACTTGCCAATGTTGTATGTTATTGGGTATGGAAGGTCTATGTCTCATTTGTATATGATATTTAAGTTTGAAAGCAGTGGGAGGTGCGAAATTCAAAGCTGCTTTGGCTAAAGCATCTGCCTGCTGATTTTCATCTCTCGGGATGAAATGAACATTAACAGAGGAGAAAAAATTCTCAATTAGGTCCCAAACACAATTTTGATATGACCTTAACCTAGGATGTTTGGCCTGATACTGGCGATTAACCTGTCTCACGATCAACTCTATGTCACCAAAAACTTCCAAGTTTTTAATTTTCATTTTCCTAGCAGCCTCTAACCCTAACACTAAAGCTTCATACTCACATACGTTATTGGTGTGGTCTATGTTCCATTGAATCCTATAAGAGAAAGGGATAATGAATTGGTTATCAAGTGACACAAAAATTACTCTAGCCCCATCTCTAAGACAAGATGAGGCACTGTCAAAAAACATTTTCCAAACACCAGTGTTATACACTTCCTGTTCTATTTGTTCTTTTTCTTTTTTATTTTCTGTACAATTTTCTTCTATACACACATCTACATCATCATTTATAGATAATATACAATTACCTAAATCCTGATCAACAATATATACAGGATAATTGTTTGGGCTGAGAGGATCACTGACCGTAAATGATAACCTGGTTTCCCTGCACAGCTGCGTGAACTGCCCCCCGAAAACTGGAATTGTTGCATATGTCATATCAAGTTGAAGGGAACCTCCAAGTTTGGCACCCCAAGATTGGTACAAGAGCATGCCATATTTTGGGGGTATATCTGCGACAACTACATCCATTAAAACACTTTTTGAAGGTACTTGTGCAAGGTTTACAACTAAGTCCTTTATCATACCTATACACTTGAATTTTCTCAAATCGAAAGAATATAAATCTCCATAAGGCTTGGTGATTTCAAGGCTGAGTCTATCCATGATTGCTTTAGGCATCACATTGTGAGATGCCCCAGAATCTAACATGCAGTTATGGAGTAGATGGTCGAGAATGGTCAAAGTAATGTAGAAAGGGGCCATAGTGTCTTTGGCACCTTCGAAGTGTGGGCCAAAAATTATGTTAGGTTTTTCATCTTCTAAGTTTATAACATTGGCCTAACTTTCATTTTCCAAAAAATTAATTATTTTAGCAATTTGTTTTCGGTATATCAGGTTTTTAGCCAGTTCTACAAGAGGAATAGGAATTTTGATCTTATTGATTTCATTTTCTAGGTTGAAACTTCCAATGGTTTTGTCGATTTCGATGTTTTGAAACTCCGACCCTTTCTTTTCAGTTTTCCTTGGTTGAGGGACCTTTGTTTTGGTAACAGGGGTATCTAGTTTTTGCATGCTCAAGGGTGGCGTTTCAACTGTCTTTATTTTAGTAAACTGGATGTTAGCGTCCCTAGTCCCTTCAATCTGTTTCTCATTTCTTTTTGAAATTGGTTCATCAATTTCAGACCTTGGCAGTATTTTTTTAACTGGAACGGTTGTGGAAACCCTGTTTCTAGGTCTCAGGTTGTATTTTTGGTGAAGTTCAGCCATTATCCCATCCGCTATTCCCTGATAGGTCAAATATTCTGAAACACTGTTGTTCTTGCTACTCTCGATCCCATACTTTGTAGTCAAAGACTTTTCATAATCATGTCTTGTTATGTAAGGTTGTAAGCAGTCATCACCAAGATTGTTCATATCCTCTTCTAACTCCTCGAAACCCTCCAAGTCTTGTCCTCCTACAAAGTTTTCACTTTTAAAAGGAGTTTGGAACTTTTGATCTTCATTCTTAATTTGTTTTTGGTGGTTTTGAGGGTTAGAGTTATTTCTGAACTCCTTTCTAGGGTAATGTTCATTCTTAGCTTGTTCTAGTTCCATTCTCGATATTTTGTTTGACAGTTCTTTGATGATTCTAGCCATATCGTCCATTTTTTTCTCTGAAGATATTCTTGATCCAGAAGGTGCTCCTTGCTCCCTGTGTTTCTTGATTTCTTTGTTTCCCGTATCGAATTTGGCTTTCAGCTTTCCTGATTCCATCATATTAGATTCAATTTCGAGGGCATCATCTTTCATATTGGTATGATCTATTGATCTTCTCTCCCTTAATAACAGGGAGAAGTCGGGGTCAAAATCTCTAGTGAAAGTCACTTTCTCTGCAGGTTGTGAGGGCTTGACCTCAGTTGTGATCTTATTGTACAATTTTTCAAACCATTGTGTAAACTCGAGGACCGATTCAGAGTTTTTCTTTCGAAGAGATCCAAATTTGGTTAGATAATAAAGATGGTCTTTCCGTTCACCCCATTGTCTGATAAAAGCATTTTCAAGTTCATCATATGATGGTATAGATTCGATGGCTAGGCCTCAAAAACAGATTGTTACTTGCCCTCCAAAAGTTTGAACCAAGAGTCTGGAGTAAACATCTTCGTGTTCCAATCCAAGAATATCAATGAATTGATCAAAATTTTTTATGTGTTTGGCTGCTGTCAAGTCGCCTTCTCCCGTGAACTTAGGCAGGTTTTTCATGTAATTTTCTGGTAAATCATGGAGAGGGACCAGTAGAACCAGAGGGGAATATCTTGCAACAACTTTTTCAAATATCCGAAGAGGTGGTGCTTGGCCACCATCTCCTCCTCCTTGACCACCCGTGATGGCACCTCCAGCCCCAACTCCTCTAGCCGTGGCCATTGTGGAGTTAATGGTTAAAGTCTGGGGGTTGTGAATATGGGTTTCAAGAAACTGATTATCGAAGGAGAAGAAACTTGAGAAAGAAGAGCTTGGGGAATGTGGACTGGTTCCTTCAGAACCACAGGGTGAGAATACAGGAGAATCAATAGAAGTTGATTCAATATATATAGGATAATTGTTTGAGTTTTGAGATGTAGAAAAATGAACTTTGAGAAGGGAGGGAGAATGAATCGCCACATAAAGTGAGGCAACTCTTCGTTTTCTATCGGTGTGGGAAAAGGATGAGAAAGCCTCGGTTTCAAAGACTGGATGAACCAGATCTGATTCGGGGGGTGTGAATTTATCAACAGGGAATTTCTCATAAAGGGGTGGAATACTTGATTCACCACGTTGATATTCTGAGTCAGACTGTGTAAACATAGGTTGAAATTTTTTATTTGTGGATGAGATAGTCTGGTAGAAGTATCTTCTTGATTTTAGAATTTTTTTGGAGTCCAAAAAAGGTTAAATCTGCTTGTTGTCTAGATTCTTTCTAGTGTTTTTCTAGTTAAGAGCCAGCTTAAACTATGTGGAGTCACCAAGCGAAAGATAAAGGTATCCTTAGAAGTTTTTCCAACTTTGTTCACTATCAAAGAAAGAAAGCGTCAATGTCATTCTCCCCAGGGAAAAAACTTCGTTTCTCCGTTCCCTGACAACGACGCCAAAAAGATGTTGTTCCTGAGTTTATACTTTAAGGCTTTAAAGTATATTGTCAAGGCATCTGAAAAAATAGAGGGAGCTAAGAATAGTAAAAAGACTGATAAAAAGGTAAATACTATTGTCGGTTTCTCAACTATCTCTGTCAAAATTCCCAGTTTTCCTGGATACTGATATCTCTCTCAATTGCTGCCCATGAACGTTCTAAGTCAACCCGGTTATTTGTTGTTTGTAAAATCCTGTTAAATAAATTTAGTGCAATGTTGGTTTGATCTGAGATACTGGGCTCGATGTTAGGTTGCCTTGCAACTGGTACTATCATGAAGGAGGAAAATAGAGGATAAAGTTCTATTTTTTCTTTTTAGGATGGTTATCTCTATTCCACAATGTAATGAGAATGATGTCAAAACACAAATAAATAGTATGACCAAATTGTAGTCCTTTTCTTGTATATGAGTTAAATTTTAAAGAAATGAAACATGCATGATATGAAGAAAAACATAAAGCTATTAGCAAAGTGAGGCATCAATTTCGGATGTATCTCACATTGTAACATAAGACTATGAAATGAGAAAAATATTAATGAAGCATATGGTGTTGAAATCTAAGCATCTACAGGTCTTGTATTTGTTGATAACAGATACAGAGGAAAAACTGTAAATGACTTGAAATAACTGTTACACATCAAAATTACTCACTTTGATAGTGTCACAAGTATCGTCATTACAAGTGTCGCATTTTTCTCACAAGTGTCGCAAGTGTCAGGAAAAGCACACTGCCATAATGCCTATGTTGTACCTATAACGACATCAATAAAACATTTGAAACACCTCAAACATTTGATTTGGAAGAAGAGGAATGGTTAATTGGGTTTATGAACCTCTTGCCATTTGAAAGAACCACAAAAATTAAGTTTTTAGAGGAGAACGCTCCCCTATACCTCTCTCAGGAGTGATGACGCTCCCCTATAGACAATCAGGGAGTGTTATAACACTCCATATACCCTTTTGGAGGAGTGATGCTACTATTAGGAGTGCTGGCATCCCCCTATACATTACTAGGGAGCGTTATAACGCTCTGATTTCCCTTTTGGGGGAGTGCTACCTATTCTGGGCAACAATTGGTTTGTTGAGAAGAATGGGGGAAAGATATCTTCAATCTTTGAAGGTAGTTGGATTTAAATCCTTGGTCAATCCATGATCTTAGGGAAGATCCCTAACTGAAGGAGGAAAATCCTCAACTTACCCTAAATATATCTCAAGTGGTTGGGCCTCTCCAAGCCTATATAAGCAGGATTTCTTATGGTGAAAGGGGGAAGGATTAGAAGAATGAAACCTATGATATCATAGGAAACACACAGTGAAGTTGAGGATAATTATCAGTGAAGTTAATCTCATTCTGATCATGGGTATTTTGAGCAAGGGTTAGACAAGGAGGACTTGATGAAGCTGCTACACTCGCATCTACGATTGTAAGTTTCCTTCGTTGTTGTTCTCATTAATATGATATGATTTTCCTATTTCTTTCTAGTTTGTGCTTAATCCAACATGAAATTGTCTCTAATAGATAGATCTATTTCAAACTAATATCAGTAGAGTAGGAAGTGGTTGTACTTTTGTTTGTCTACAGGGCTTATCGAGGAGCAAAAGATTGGAGCTCAACTCGGACCATGCAGGGACAAACACCAGTAAAAGGTACTTCTTTTCTCCTTCCTCCTCACACATTAGTTTGTCTAGATATAAAAGGAAGTTAGTGACCATGATAAGCATATTCTTTCTTAAGAGTTAAGAGTCTATCTCTTAAGAGGAGATCTACCTATTCGCAGGGAGATTTTCCTTCAACAGAAATTAACGACTCCACTGGGGAACGAATCAAAACTTTTGCTTTTTGCTTTTCCTCATAGACCTTGTCTTACCCTTTGTTATTTTAGGCCTTGTTCACCCCATATGTATGATTTCATTTGCTGATTGAATCCTTAGTCAATCACATGCATCTTGATTGACAAAAAATTGACTGAATTTTTGGGTTTTTGGACAATTTTCTGAGTTTTTGAAGCCTAGCACCCCTGTGCCTATGTTAACCCAATGACGACACTCCCTAGAAGTATTAGAAAGAGCTTTATAATGCTCTAGTTTCCCTTACACCAGAGCGCCAACCTCTCCTTTGCAAAAATACCTTCCAAAATTGTGTTTTTTGAGGTCCAGACCCTGTTTTTTCACTTGCTGAGATTCTTTGTGATTCAATGCTTCTTCCTATTGACCTTTGACATCCTTCCTTCCGAGGAATAAGAACCTTGTTGTTCATATTTTGTGGCATTTTTCCTTATTTTTGAATTTTTCTACTGTTGAGAGCTTGAAATCAATCCACTGCTTTCTTCTCTCCTATCCGACTGAGCGAGAACTCTTGTGAAGGGCATCAACAATCTGTGAATCATCTTATTTGGTTATTTGAGGTCATTTTTCTTAAACATATCTCTTTTGTGTGAATTTTTTGATTTTTCTTTGTTATCTTTTGTTTTCTGTTTGCTTCTTGTTTCAATCATAGCAAGAGGGTGTGTGTCATTTGTGCGAAACTTGCTTATACTTGTCTGAATCTCCTTGATCTGAAAGGGTAGTTGGTAGGAGAAGTTTTTTTGCATTGAATTAATCATCATTCACATACAAATGACAAAGATACATTTTAGTGATTGGTTTTCATATTAGAAGGCGTTTTTGAATTTTTTTTAGCATTGCATTGGATTCGATTGAGAACCAATTGATTGAGGACATTTCATATTAGTGTTTGATAGTGAAAATGACTCTTTATCTTTCCCTTAAATAGGCATTCATTGAAAAGAAATGATTGCTTATCATCTTCATGCATATTTTTTGGAATTGAGTCCTCATCCCATTAGTTTCACTTTCGTGCACCCTTTGAGTAAAGAACAACTGTAAAACGAACCCTAATTAAAAATTATCTAGAACATTTTTTGTTTTTAGGATCTTCCACCAACAGTAGACTAGGGTTAGCACTTTGGATTAGGTTGTGAGTACAACTCTCCAAAGTTTTCAAAACAAACATTAACATCCTGAGCTAGGGAGAGTCAAATCCAATTGTCGTATTGGTTTTCTAGGATCCCCCTCTCACACAGGGGTTACGCACGAGGTCACATTCGGGCGAATTACGGAGATTATCCCTCCGTGGTTCAATTGTTTGTAGTGGTCGGATCTTATATTGGGGGTCACTTGAAGGTATACCCACGATTATGTGTGGGATCCTCTCGGGTTGATTTCAAGCTTGTTATCCTACCCATACATTTTGGATTGGACTGTCGACTGTACCCGCCCAGGGACTCACTGCGAATTGGTGTCTTTAGTTTCCATAATCTTTAGGTACTTACACAAGGTGATAGTGAAGGGAAGTCTCACTGTAACTGGAATAGACATTGGTCAAACTCACTCGGTCTCCTTGGAGGGTAAATCCACAATTACTGTGTGGAAGCTTGCACCAAGGTGAAAGTTCGTTAAGCAGGTCACCATTGTAACTATTCCACCATATCCTAGCCCCTTCTTGACTTGATCACATGACGTTGGATTTCATCACCAACTAATACGACCATCGAAAGAAGCGAAGCTTTTGTCTACTTGGTTGATTCTTATATTTTATTAGCATATGTTTTTTCTTTTGTTAGTTGGCCCTAGATTTTCAATGTGTTCTATTATTATCCACGATTGAGCCTGTAGAAGATAAAGGTCTTCACCGATCATGTAGGATGCAAGGGCTGCCTCCGAAAGGCTATCAACCCTTACCTCCTAACCCTCCAGAAGACAACTACCGTAGAGAGGTAGAAAATCAATCCAACGCTGGAAGTGCTATTGCTCCTCTGTTAGATAACCTAGAAGATGCTTTGGTTACGCTTGCAAATCCCACTACATCTATGTTGGTAACCCCTCTCGAACCACTTTTAGTTCATTTAGACTCCCTTGGGAACGTCATAGATGAAGAGGTCCCACAATTACCGAAGAGGATTTTTATCAAAACATATATGGGATCCATAGAAACAATCTTTGGTGATGAATATAGGACTCCTGTTCATCCTAGCACCGCAGTAAATACCAATCCCACACCTTCTCATTCTATATGGAGGAATTCATCAGGACGTGATCTCTATGAACATTTTGAATCCTTTCGACAACCTTTTCATCCTCATGACCCTCCTAGTGAAACAGGACCATCCGGTCAAACCATGAATCACCCAGTCGATCAGGTTGTTAACCCTACTATTACACCAGCACAAGTCCATCCTAATGTTGGACTCATCACCTCTACTCATATACAAAACACTTCAATCTCTACCCTCGTTTCTACAATATTTTACTCTACAGCCCCACATGTTCCACACGATCCTGCTGGGACATCTGCTCACTCGAGAATGCAGACCCCTACTGGCCAAACACAATCGACTGGAGGGAAACCACCATCCAACAAACCTTTTCCTCCTGGAGGGAAACCACCATCCAACAAACCTTTTCCTCCTGGAGGACTACTTTTCCATGGCAGGCCTACCCCTCCTGGGGGGACAACCCACTTTTGATGCTCCTCCTGGAGGGAAACCTCTATTTGCCAGTCACACCCGAGTAGTAAATCCACCGTTGGTAGGGGAGAAACCCTCATTTGTTGGAAACCCTTCAAAATCCTGGGGAGGATCTTCAAGAGGCACTTTTACTCAACCCCACATTAGGGGGCACTCGTATAATAACCCACTAGGAGGAGTATCCAATCCTATTCCTTCCGGAACATCTTACACACAATCTTATCCGGGCGACATCCCAAACACCACCTGGAGTTCTCCGGGACCACAGTCTTATCCTGCTCATGGGTCTAATGTGTATCCACTTCTGGGATCTACTCCTTACCATTCTCAAGGGAAAAATGTTTATCCTCCTCATGGGAAAGCAAATCACCCGGCCTATAATGCTCAGAACCCACCGGGTTATGCAAATGTTTTTCATCCACCATCGAATCCTGCTTATCCTGGCCAACAACAATCGTATATAGGAGGACCTACTAGTTATAACTATCCACCTAACCCAGTTTATGGTCCTACTAGTGTTCCTATTCCGCACCAGTATCATTCGCAAATTAACCAACAACTACCTTTCCTTGAAACTCTAGATCTCCCAGACTTGTCTCAGTTAACTAATGATCCTATTTTTCATTCACCGGTTTGGCCAGTCATTCTAGCTAAACTTCCTTCTAATATTCTGAAATTTGACGGAAAACCTGGTGAAGATCCAAACAATCATGTGATGAATTTCCATTTGTGGTGTTCATTAAAGTTCCCTCATGGATGATTTTGTATGTTTGCGTCTTTTCCAGCGAACACTTACCGGTTTGGTAGCAAAGTGGTATATTGAACTACCACATGCTTCTTTCCACGATTTCAATTCCCTTGCCATGTATTTCCTCATGCACTTTCAACTACCTATTTGCTACAAGACAGGTACTAAAATCTTGACCTCCCTTCGTCAAACTAAATCCATGCATATCTCTGACCATATTTATGAGTGGAGGTGACGACGAAGGATGATCAAGGTAGTCATTCCTGACATACTATTGGTGGAATGGTTTACTAAATCACTATTACCCCCGATCGCTCGCGATGTTGCTATGAGTGGTGCGGTCACAGAGGAACAAGCCATCACTCAGGCTTAGTATTTAGATTTGGTTTATTCCCAATCTGGTACTTTGTATGATTTATTTCCGAATGCTACTCGAGCTAATACTAATCCATCTAAGCCATCATCCTCATCTCATGCGAATGGTGTTATCGGTGTTGGATTACTGAGAGGGGGGTGAATTAGTAATAACGTAATTATAATCCTTTTTCTTCAAATGTTATATCAATGTAGAATTATTATCCAATAATGAGCAGTAATAAATAAACAATCACACACATGCAC
>ML793919.1:304413-319146 GCA_009831015.1 Picea engelmannii
TATCCATATAGAATATTATTATCTGAAAATATATCATAACTCATACCGTTACCCATCAAACAAACTTGGGTCCATTACCCAAACCTGGGGTCTCCAACTTCTCATGGCTATAACTCTCTAACCGTGAGGAATTATGTGACGTTCCACATACCATAAGAAATGACATGAAAAGCACTATCCATCTAGGATATTTTCCCTGAAAAATTCACTTTCCTTCATCTCATTATTCCACAATTAAGCATGGGTTCTCTTACTCCACAAAACGTCTTCCTGTGAGGGCTTTCACCATAAGGGGACCACTTTGGAGTTCATCCATATTTACTTCTTATCAACTATGAAAAAAAAAATGATTCATATTTACATCAAATAATATTGGGTCCATTACCTAAACCTTTGTGCTACAGGGCTTTCTTCAAGGGTTGACATCAATGACAACCAACCTTAATCAACAGCCCCAGGGTGGGGGTGAACCATAGTAAACCTATGTGTTGTGCTCTATGCTCTGACGTAATGTATTTGTCTCTTTCCATGTGTTTTTATTTGATATGATAGACTTAGATATATCTACTTTTCTTTGTGCTTCTTAGATGTATGGATGTAGATCTAACATATATGAAAGTGTTGAGTGCTAGACCTATTTTGTTGTTGCTAAGTGCTAACTTAACCTAGATCTAAGTGAATGATACAGTGCTCTGCACCATCTGTGGAGTGACATGAGGGTGAAATACTGATGAATGATCTATACTAAACTGTTTTATAAGTGTTATAATCATAGATCTGTGTCCTATCTAAGGTTGTAGACACCTAAGTCTTGCAACCACCCCTGCCTCTACCTCTGGTGAGACTTCATATACTTTGCAGGTGTTGCCAAAAGGGTTGGTAGTTAGGGTTTTTTTGGTGCGTTGTTGAAGCATTGAACCCTGGGTCTACCCCTGTGCCAACAATAGTCTATATAGATTTCCTTCACGGCTTCCAATAACCCTAGCATTCTCTATGTTGGAGTCTTTATGCCAGGATAACACCTTTCCATCTATGAAATCTATTCTGTTTTCTTTGTCTTATAGACAAGATATCGATAGAAGATTCTTTTCTAAACTAGGTACATATAAAACATTGCTTAAGTGAACATTGTTACATGTTTTCAACTTGACAGAGGCTTGTCCAAATCCTTCGACTAGGTAAGTACTTTTGTCTCCAAGATCTACCTTGTACAATGTCTTCTTCTCATTTATATTTGAGAGTCTAGCTTGATATCCTATCATGTGCTTAGAAGGTCCACTATCGATTATCCACATGTCATCTTCAATCATTCCAGTGACTGCTGAGCAGTGTAGAAGAATGATCTTTTCACTCATATCTTTGGTTGACTAGTAGTTGGTCATGCCTTGATCCAAAACTTCAACTCTGACGTTTCTATATTATGAGAGAGACAAAAGGTGCGCTGGACTAGGGTGCATTTGAATATCTTATCTTTGAGCGAGATGTTCCATCACAAGGTGCCAGATCTGAGATTTAGGGTTTCTGCAACTACTCCTGCTAGTAACCCTAGCAACAATGTTTTGGAAGTTGCTCCTGCTAGTAACCCTAGTGGCAGTTCCTCAACGAGCTCAATATCCTAATGGTTATGCTTCCTTCCAGTGGTTAGACTGAATGAAGGAGGTGTGGGCCCATAACCTGTTATAATATGAATGAATTTGCTCATTTTACCATTGACATTATCACTATTGTCACCCAACCATAGGCCGAAGCCACCCTCTGAGCACCTTGACCTTGAAAGAGAGAAGAATCCTGGTAGAAATCCAATATCCAAGCAAGGCTAATGTACCAAGAAAGAAGTAACCAAATCTGATCAGAGATTCCAACCCAAAACTGGCGCAACACCTTCCCTAGGACTTGCGCACAAAACTACTAGACTGCAGTGTGCAGGTAGCTCTCTGCAATTCTGAGAAGTGTGTCAAATGAGAGACTGGTGCCTTGTATTTATAGTATTCTTGGCAGACTTGCCTAGGCCGAATTCTCCTTTTGGGTAATAATTAATTCATATTAATTATCTCTCTTTAGCTGACATCTCATCTAGGGTTACTTTCATTTCTTTTCTTTCTTTCGAAACATTCTCATCATGTCAAAGGTCACAATAGAGGTTCATACCTCCCGAAGCTACCATAATATCAACATAACCATGACTCTATGTTCTACATTTGATAAAACTCCCCCCTTTTGTCATCAATGGCAAAGGTATCTTACCATCCAGGGCTTCTCCCCCTAACTAAACTATCCTTGGGGATACTCCCCCTGACTGAACTCTTCCTGAAATTGATCTCTCGACCTGAACTGTCCTCTTTATGGTGATTCCTTGTGTAAATATAAGACATATAGATAATCCTTCAAAAGAATTCATTTTGGAGTAGAAATTACTTCGAGTATCTGGCGAAGATACCTAAAGGATCCCCATGGAAGTGGTTTTGTAAAGATGTCTGCCACTTGTTCATTTGTGCCCATATATTCAATTCTTATGTTCTTCTCTGCAACCTGTTCTCATAGAAAGTGATACTTTATTGGAATGTGATTAGTCTTGGAGTGCATCATAGGGCTCTTTGAGATATTGATGGCACTTTTATTATCACAATAGATTGGAATGGGATCATCATACTCAACCTGTATATCTGTCAGAGTTTGTTTCATCCATAGAACTTGTGTACAACATGTTGTTGTTGCAATATACTCTGCCTTGACTATAGATAAGGATATTGATGATTGTTTCTTTCTTAACCATGATACTAAACACTCACCCAAGTAGAATGTTTCTCCACCGGTGCTTCGTCGGTCATGAATGCAACTTTCCCAATCTACATCTGTGTAGGAAATAAGTGATATATCCTTTCTTTTTGGATACCATAATCCAAACTCTTATGTACCTTTGAGATATCTGAAAATCCTCTTCACTGCTAATACATGTGATTCCTTTGGTTCTTCTTGAAATCATGCCACCTATACAACTTCCTGCATTACATTTGGTCTGGATGTTGTCACATATAGTAAGCTACCAATCATTGACATGTATTTCCTTTGGTATGTAGACTTTGAATCATCATCTTTGCTCAACTCGCAACTGCTTTGCAATGGAGTGGTAATTGGTTTGTAATCTTCCATTTCGAACCTCTTTAGAATTTCTCTGATATACTTAGTTTGAGAAATACAAATTCCTTCATTGCTTTGACGTATATGAAGACCTATAAAGAAGGATAGTTCTCCAATTAATGACATTTCAAATTTCTACATATCCTTTGCACATTTATGGCTTAACCTATCAACATTACTTCCAAAAATAATTTCATCAACATAAACTTCAATTAATAAAATACTATCTTGAGTTACCTTGATGTAGAGGTTGTTGTTTGCACTTCCTTTTCTAAACTCTGCCTATTGTAGATATTTATCCAATCTAGAGTACCATGCTCTAGGAGCCTGTTTTAGATCATACAAGGCCTTCTTCAATTTACACACATAATCTTCATTCTCTGGCAAATAAAATCCTTCTGGTTGTTCAATGTAGACTTCTTCTTCAAGTTCCTTGTTTAGAATAACTGATTTCACATCCATCTGATACACTTTAATATTCTTGGAGTATGCACAGGCTAGGAACAATCAGATTGCTTCCATTCTAGAAACTAGAGAAAATGTCTCTTCAAAGTCGATTCCTTCAACCTGTGCGTATCCTTTACATACCAATCTACCTTTGTTCCTTGTAACCTGTCCATCTTCATTCAATTTATTTATGAATACTCACTTTTTTCCAATCACATTCTTATTCATTGGTCTTGGAACCAATTCCCAAGTGTCATTCTTCTCTATTTGATCCAATTCTTCATCCATGGCATTATGCCAAAATTCATCCTTGCTAGCCTCTTCAATTTTTTTTGGTTCAATTGTAGATGAGAGTGCTAGGTGAGTTTGTTCTGGTCAACAGATTCTTCTTCTAGTCTCAACTCTTTCATTTTTGTTTCCGATAATATGATCTGAAGGATGATTCTTCTGTACTCATTTTCTAGGTGTCTTTGGAGGCACTTGTTGAACTTGCTCTTCTACTTCTGTCTGATCCTCTTCATCTTCCCCTTCTACTTATTCATCATCTTTTGCTTCTTCTTCATAAAGTTGTTCCATTGATTCATTTTCTTCTTCTTTTAATTCACGTCCACCTGTTTCATCAATTTTTACATTGATTCTTTCCACAACTTTGTTCAACCTCAAATTGTAACACTTGTATGCTTTCCTTGTACTTGAGTAACCAACAAGTACTCCTTTATCCACATGAGAGTCAAACTTTCCCATTCTTCCATCTTCTCTTTTGATGTAGCATTTGCTTCCAAATACTCTTAAGTGATTCACATTTGCTGGTCTTCCTTTCCATAACTCGTAGGGAGTTTTGTCAGTGTTGTTTCTGAGCATTACTCCTTTTTGAATGTGAACTGTTATATGCACTGTATGTGTCCAAAACATATCTCTCAATTGGGAATACATTAGCATTGTTCGAGCCATTTCCTGTGTAATTATCATCCATTATGATGATTTTCCTTTGTCTCTGGACCACTCTTTGAACCAATATATGAATCCAATCTCTCATCCATATTGTCCAAGACTCTACTTGCACAATTTTTCATAATGCTAACCCATTTATCACTATACTATCATGAAGTCTCGATTAATCCATCAAATTGTACTTCTGCTAATTGACTGCTCTGGATCTATCTTCTCAAACTCTGCAAGCTTCTCGAAGGATGGTTCTTTGGTCTATCAAAACTATCGCATAGACTCCCCCTCTCTAATATTCATATTACCTGAGAGTCTCTAAGCTGGATGGCTCAGAAAAATTCCTGCTAAGTGTATTCATCATCATCTTCATTGGTAGATTCATCATCTCTCTGAGTTTTGACTTCCTTCTTTCTGTCTGTGGATTCATCTTTCACTACAATGCCCGGAAGTACAATTTCTTGAACATGTTCCTTATTTACCTATCCTTCTTTTCTTTCAGTTATTTTCCAAACCTTTCTATCTCTGACATCTTTCTTTTTCTCTATAGAATTTTCTTCATCTCGTTTTATTTCCAATATTGTGATCTCTAGGACCTAGTATTTGTTCACCTATTCTTCATGTTTTCTTATCAACACTTTATTACATCTGATATCAGTGTTCTATTTCATGGAAGTATAGAAATAATCACATTAAAAATTCAGCTTGAAGAAGTGAAAAGAACCAAAGAAGTCACAGAGTCTTAGATAATGAAGAAAGAAGAAGAGGTTGAGAATCTTGAAGAAGAAGTTTTCACATTGAGAAGTAAAATCATCAAAATCAACAAGAACATTGAAGAGACAAAAACATCCATATCAATTATAGATAATGAAGAGAAGCACTCTAGGTTGCTAGAAAAGAAGAATGAAGAAAATAGAAAGAGGTATGCAGAAGTACTCAAAGGAAGGAATCAAGGTCAACCAAATTCTAAGAAAACTATTGAAGATACATATTAAAAAAGACCATCCATGTTCAAGCCACAAAGAATATTCAATCATGATCATGATCAGTCAAGGAAAAAATTCAGAAGGACTACACCACAAAGAAGATCATTCACTCTCAGGTATGCAAATTTATTTTACGGTCATTGTTTTTATTGTACTAACTTTGGACATACGGTTGCAAATTGCAAGGATTATAAAATAAATGTTCAAGCAATAAATGCCTATTGTTACACATAAAAAATACTCACTTTGATAGTGTCACAAGTGTCATAATTACAAGGTTCGCAAGTGTCGCTTTTGCTCACAAGTGTCGCAAGTGTTAAAGAAAGCATACTGCCATGATGCCCATGTCATGCCTGTAAACGACATCAAGAGGACACTTGGCACATGTAAAACACTTGATTTGGAAGAGGAGGAAAGGTTAACTGGGCTCATGAACCTTTTTCCATCTGAAAACACTCAAAAAACTAAATTTTGAAGGAGAGTGCTCCCCTATACCTCTTCTAGGAGTGCTGGCGCTCCCCCTTACACTACTTGGGAGCATTATAAAGCTCCTTTGGCCCTTCTGAGGGAGCACTGGTGTCTTTGGGAGTGTTGGCGCTCCCCTAAACACTACTAGGGAGCGCTACAATGCTCTGATGGCCCTCTTAAGGGAGCGCTACCTATTTTAGGCAGCAATTGAGTTGTTGAGATGAATGGGGGAAGAATATTTTCATTCTTAGAAGGTAGTTGAGCTCGAATCCCTAGTCCAACCATGTTCTTAGGGCAGATCCTCAACTAAAGGAGGCAAATCCTCAACTTCCCCAAGGATATCTCAAGTGGTTAAAGCCTCTCCAAGGCTATATAAGCAAGCTTTCTAATGGTGAAAGGGGACTGGAAAAAGGAGAATCAGACCAAACTTATGATCTTATAAGTGGTGCTGGAGCAGAGATATTTTGGAGGCAAGAGACCTATGATCTCATAGGGAGAAATCAGTGAAGCTGTCATCATTCGGATCGTGGATATTTTGAGCAAGGGGTAGACAAGGAGGACTTGACGAAACTGCTGCAATCCATCTATAGCTGTAAGAAATGTTTTGTCCTCATTAATATAATTTGCTTGGCCTGTTTCTTTCTAATTCATGTTCAATCTCACATGAATTTGTCTCTTTAGAATATAGACCTATTTCGGACTAATATTGATAGAGTAGGAAGTAGTCATACTTTGTTTGTCTACAGGGCTGGTCGAGGAGCGAAAGATTGGAGCTCAACTTGTAGCGTGCAGGGACAAACACTGGTAAAAGGTACTTCTTTTTCTCCTTCCTCCTCACACACTAGTCCACCTAGATCTAAATGGAAGTCAGTGACCATGATAAGAAATTTTTGTCTTAGAGTTAAGAGTCTATCTCTTTGAGGAGATCTACCTATCCACAGGGAGATTTTCCTTCAACTGCGTCTATACCCCCTGCCCATCCAATTGGGTGGAAAAACCATTACTGTTGATGTTGAGGTGGTCTATGCTACCCTCGTTTACAACTTGTTACTTGGAAGAAGTTGGTTTTATGCTATGATTGTCATTTCCTCATCGGTCTTTCGATGTGTACAATTTCCTCACCAGGGAAAAATTGTCATTGTTGATCAGTTGGATTTCTGCATGACCGATGCTCGCGCTCCTGCTACCAACAATATTCCTTTCTTGGGAGACCACAAGATCATGTATGAAAGCGTTGGTGTTGGCTTACTGAAATATTCTATCCTCATGGGTACCTTCCCTACGCCACTTCCATCGACTACACATCACATTGCCACCGTCGATATGATTTCGACCATGACTTATCAATCTTTGGAATCATCTGACCCTTGGATTGTACCTTGTCCTTTGGAATTCGATGCACTAAGTGACACTGTGACACTTAGTCCATTCGAAACATCATACATTTCTACCCAATCTTCTTCTCCCTCATCATATAACAAACATCTATTGGCACCTGACATTTCCTCGATGCAATCACGGTTGAGTTCTTTGTCGGCTGCGATCGACTACATTTCCCAAATTTTCCTTTGGATGAATCTATTCCAGAAATGTTTCGCATTGCCAAGTTACCTCGGGATAATCACTGTCACCGATCCTCTTTTCTTCCCCCTCGTGAAGAAATTCGGGCAGATATACTGTCTATCTCCCCTCCTGGTGTTGATTTTTCATCATCTCCCATGCTTTTAACTTTCGACGATTTGGATCCGATAGTGGACATGGTGATTTCCTCGGTAGGATTATTGGAGCTTGATCTCCTTACACCTATCGCGACCCTTGATATGTTTCCCTTCTCGAGTGATTATCTTCCATCCAGCGAAGATCTCTTGGAAGCCATGACTGAGTTTTGTCCATTGACATGGTACCCTCCTAGAGCATTATCCTCTCGGAAGCCATGATCAAGAAGCACCCATGAGCATAGTTTCTCTTCTCTAAGGAAAGCTTGTTAAAAAATGAAACAAAGGTTTGTTGGTCTCCAGTTTTGATCATGTTTTTGCCTATATATTATCACACAGACCTCCATTTCCATACCTAGTACCACTCCCTTTTGGCTTTGTTATGACAGACTTTACATCTCTTTATCACTCAATGGGGTTACTCAAGGTATTTTTATGTTTCAAGTTATTTTTATGTATTTTGATGCTTTAAATTAATAGTGAAACTAATATGGATTGAGTTAGGTACTATTTCTATTTTAAAACAGGATTTGCCAGTACTAGGTACCATCTCGTACCCCGTGGAGATACTAACGAAGCTGCTAAAGATTCACGTGTTATGGCTAGAGTGGGAGACAGTATGAAATACATGACAGATGGAGTCATCACTCATATGATGATTGAAGGAACAATTATAGAACTGAGCTGTTATGATTCACACTTCGTGACACTACGTGTCACAAAGATGTGAAGAATGTTTTTACTGATTTTGAGTTATTTTCGGATCTGGGATCCATTTGAATGAATGTATCTTTGCTTTAAACTGTCATTAAGGAGGATCTATATAAATAGAAGATCACTCCTAAAGAACGTTGGGTTATGTTATGTTATGATACACACTTCTGAATACAATTTGCTGTAGCGTTATGTTACTTTACTGTCATCTGATTTGAGTTAGTTTATGAGTTAATGGAGCGTGAAGTATACACAGTGTTTGCGTAGAATGATATAGTTAGTTCTGGTTCTTCCTTTCAGCGTTTGTACCTTTTGGTTGGGCCCGCCAAACAGGTTCAAATCATTTCTTTTCTCTGTCTTAGATTTAGTTTATTCCAGTGTTTTAGTATTTGCATGCATGATAGCTTAAAGTTTAAGAATTAACTTGTTCAGAATCGTGCTTAATTATTCTTCAACTGTATCGTTTCCAGCATACTAATATCTGCTATGTTGATGAGTATTGAACGCATGAATGATTCCTGTAGAGTTTAGAGCATGAACTAGGTTTGCTTTGATTTCAGTTTTCAATCCGAAAATAACTTAGAGTTGAATGTACTCTGCTTTGTTAGATAGTTAGGCTACTCTTAGGGTAGTTAGGTCGCAATTAAATTAGAGGGAGCTTCTAGTACCAGTAGGGTAAGTAGGATATTTATTTATGTTTCCTGCATCATAGATTTAGATTTCTTTTCGATGATTAGATTAAAAGCATTTTAAGAAATAGTCTTTTTGTTATGGTTTAGATAGAGACAATGATGATTAGATGATTAAAGATAGTGGTAGATAGTTGTGAGAAATCACATTTTGAGTAGAAATAGAAGCACCAACATTTAAGCATAGGACTATTTTCTGTTGATGAATGAAATAGGAGATGATAAGTTTCAGGATAGTCATTAAGATTTAGTTTCTCAGAGTGAGTTTGTGTTTTCTTCTAAAGATAGTTTTTTGATAAGGACTAGAATCTTACCCGCACATACAGTGTAGCAGCTCAAAGTTTACTTACCCTGGTTTGACAATTCAATGTTTCAGGTCATTAAAATCTTTAATATTGTAGCCTGACATTTTTGGCGCTGTTTCCAGGGAGCTGTTTAAGAGGTAAGCTAGATAGTTGTCTTGATTAGTTTTAGAATGCACTTAGTTTGGTGTGGTATGTTAGTAGGTTGATAGTAAGAGGAGCTGTGGAAACAAAGGGGTGAAAACCAACATATCAGTTATCACAGGTACTCTGAAACTCAACCTTAGTTTCTTTTTCTTTCATTTAGCATGACTTCATGAAAAATAGAGATCCTAGAGGTAGATTTAGGAAAAATATAAAACCACAAAAAGAATAAACCTCCACCCAAAAAGTGATAGAAACTGAGACTGAAATTCTGGCTGAGGAAACCATAGAACAAAACCTAGAACCAGGGAACACCATACAGCAACAAACTCAAAACCCTGGTGATCCAGCCCTGGATGACACAGTTGATCCAGAGAAAATAAAAGCTCTTCTTGGGAACCCTAACTCTGTAGTTTCATAGATAACCACTATAACTGTGGGATCAAAGGCCATAGGATCCTTAAAAGGACCAATAGGAGATAACACTTCTGACAAAAAGAATCCAGAAAGGTGGGATTTCACACCCTCACCAAAGAAAGATAGGATTGTTTATACAATCCTTGGTAATCCTTTTACCATGGGAGAAAGAGGGAGAGACTTACATGGGGAACTTCATATTGAAAATGAAGGTGAAGAACAAGAAGAGAATGAGTTACCACCGGAAACCACCTTTGGATTTCCTATTTTGGATTTAGTCCAGAATGTCAATATGAAAAATATTCCACTTTCAGCACTACCAACCTTCCATGGGAAAAATAGTGAGGACCCAGGTGTCTTTATTTTTGAGTTCGACATCCTGTACATGAGTTATAACTATCTCCAGGATGCACATGAACTGAAATTATTCCCTGCCACCCTGAAATATTCTGCATTACGTTGGTTCATGAGTTTAGGAGAATACAACATTAGATCTTGGGAAGATATGAAGGCAAAATTTTTAAAGAAGTACCAGGATTATTGCAAAACCAAGGATTCCCTGAATGACATCTTCAAAATGCAACAGCAAGATGAAGAAAGCCTTGAGGATTTTCTATAAAGATTTACCTATACTCTTCAAAAATCTAAATATAATGATCTCCAGGATGAAGCAATCAAGACTCTTTTCTTAAAAGGAGTTTTGGAAGAATACATTGATACTCTCAATTTAATGGCTTCAGGAGACATTTATCAGAAAAAATTTGAAGCAATTAGTGAACTTTGTACAACTTACTCAAGAAGTAAAGGAAAAACTACAAAAAGTGTGAGAGAACTAGCTAACAAAAATGCTAAAACATCCACATCTGGTGGGGTTACTAGAGTCGAATTGGGAAATCTTTTGGATAATTTTAAAACATACCTTTTAGGAACAATTGGCTCTCAATTAGACACTCTGAATATTAAGAGAAAGCAGGAAGAGGAAAACCCTGTCCTAAGTATATTTTGCCCAAAATGCAAAAAAAGGCATCCTCTACGAGAATGTCCTTTGGACAATGTTCCTGTATGTGCAATATGTACTGAAAATCACAAAACAGAAGATTTCCCATCCTTACCTGGATTGCAAGCAATATTCAAGGGAGGGGAAGCTCCAGGGACTCCATCTTCACCTAAGAGGCCCTGGCAACTTAGAAATCCAAATGCAAATGCATATCAAGAACCATCCCCACAATCTTCCATCTATTATCCACCCTTCTCCCAACAACAACATCCATGGAACTGGCCAAACTGGCCTTCACAAAATGCCCCTGCTCAACCTTGGTACCAGGGATGGATAAATCCAAACTTTGGAAGTAACCAACAACAACATGCAATACCAATTCCCCAGAATCCATACACGCAGTATCCTCCAAATATGCAACAATTATTGCCTGGTTTTACTCCACCTCCATTACCACCCATTCAACAAAACCCTCAGCAGCCTCAGAATCCACCATGCCCTACCATTTTTCCTTCTCAACCCATTCCAAATCCTAACCACAGACCACCCCTACCACTCCATAATGCTGATTTCCAGAATTATCTAGCTTACAATATAAACCCTATTTCTATACAAGAAGTACAGCTGAGATCTAGAAAAATTTTAAATAAAATTTAGCCCATAACAAAAACAACACCAAAGGTAATTATCGAAGAACATGAAGATGAGCCTACAGATAATTTATCAAATGAGACACCCCTGAATGATGTTATCATTCCAAAACATAAAGAATCTGAATCATAGCATAACAAACAAACTCAGGTTCCCCAAACGCCTCCTTTTCCTGAAAGGTTGCTCATTGAAAAACCAATTGTACAATCTGAGTTTGACATCATGACTGAACTGAGAAATGTCTGTGTTAAGATTCCATTGTTACAAGCAATAAAATATTTTCCCATCTATGCCAAAAAAATCAAAGAACTCTGCATTAAGAAACCAGGTTGAAAACAGAAAGATCCACCCACAATACATCTAGTAGGATAGTTATCAAATTATATTTTTGAAACACCTAAAATTGTAAAGTATGCCAACCCAGGGAACCCAATAGTTTCAGTGACTATCAACCATGTGTATATTGGTAATACTTTAGTTGATCTAGGTGCAACCATTAATATAATGACCAGCAACACAGTGGAACTGTTACAATTAAATCAATTCCTGCGCCCTACTCTTACAGTTCTTGAACTGGCTGATAGAACCACTATAAAACCTGCTGGAGTTCTTGATGACATCCTTGTGACTTTAGCTTCGTGGGAATATCCTGTTGACTTCATGATTATTCATTCAAAGGACCCCACAAAAGGCCATCCAATCATTTTAGGGAGACCTTGGTTTGCCACAGCCAACGCTTTCATAGGATGTCGTGGTGGAGATATGTTTATCTCAAATGGTATTTCTTCACAGAAACTTACTCAGTTTCCACCTGCCCAGCCTGTTACAGAAGAATTATGTTGGTTGAAGTGTCCCTATTTTGAGAATGAGGATGAGGAATCTTTATTCTATGTTGATGAGATCCATGCACTGCAAGAACCTACAGAGGATGAAATTTTAAACCAATTTCTTTCTGTGATAGAAAATGTTGAGTTCCCACAGACCTATCTTCAATATGATCAGATTTTCAGGGAGGATTTTCAGGAATGAAGTAAGTTATTTTCCTCATTTTCACCATCCATGGTTTTCACTGTTTCTGAACACTCAGGGCCACATACCATTCCAGTAGAACTTAGTCCAGGTAGATGTCTATACATCAACTCTGAATTGAGTCTCAGTCAACAAGAACAGTTGAAAAAACTTTTGAAAGAACAGTCAGGGGCTTTTTCTTGGGAATACACTGATATGAAGGGAGTACACCTTGAGACCTGCATTCACCACATCTATATCCAACCAGGGATAACCCCAGTAAGACAACAACAGAGACGCGTGAATCCAATCCTAAAAGACTTTGTAAAAGAAGAATTACAAAAGTTGTTAAATGTTGGATTCATCTATCCAATTTCTGACAGCAAATGGATTTCACCTCTTGTTGTGGTACCCAAGAAAATGATAGGAAAATGGAGGATGTGTGTAGATTTTAGGGAGCTGAACAAGGCAACCCTGAAAGACTATTTTCCTTTACCCTTCATAGATCAGGTTTTGGATACTTTGGCTGGAAAAAAATATTTTTCTTTCCTCGATGGATATAGTGGGTACAACCAAATTCAGATTGCTCTTGAAGACCAGGACAAGACAACATTCACCTGTCCTTGGGGCACTTATGCCTACAAAGTGCTGCCTTTTGGATTATGCAATGCTCCTGTGACATTTCAGAGAGTTGTCCTTGGTGTCTTTGCTGACTTGATTCATGACTGTGTGGAGGTTTACATGGATGATTTTACTGTCTATGGTAACACCTTCGAAGAATCCCTAAGTAACCTGGAGAAAGTCCTGATTCACTGCCAAGAATCAAATCTATCCCTCAGCCATGAGAAATGAAAAATGTTACTAACTGAAGGGATTGTGTTGGGTCACCATCTGTCTGCTGAAGGAATCAAGGTATACCCAACCAAAATTGAGGTAATAGTCAATCTTCCCTCTCCAAAAACCTAGAAATATGTGAGAATATTTTTGGGGCATGCTGGTTATTATCGTCGATTTATCAAAAACTTCAAAAAAATAGCCAGCCCCATGTTTAAACTATTGACAAAAGACACAAAATTCTGTTGGGATGATCATTGTCAGAGTGCCTTTGAGGATTTAAAAGCAAAACTGTCTATGGCACCTATTCTCAGAGGAACAAACTGGTCCCTTGCTTTCCACATCTCAACTGATGCCTCAGACATTTCTTTAGGAGGAGTGCTTGGGAAAAAGGAGAACCAACAGAATTATGCAATCTATTTTACCAACAAAAACCTTACCCCCCCTGAATTGAACTACACAGTAACAGAGAAGGAATTTTTAGCAGTAGTTCATTCCATCAACAAATTTTGTCACTACATTACTGGATATGAGGTTTTTGTACACACTGACCACTTTGCAATCAGATTCTTGATGAACAAACCAGTCACTACTGGTAGAATCACCCGATGGCTTTTGCTGCTTCAAGAATTCAACATTACCATAGTTGATCGGCCAGGGAAAGAGAATGTAGTTGCAGATTTTCTTTCTCGTATCCCCCAAGATAGTACTAATATCCCAGTGAACGATAACTTCCCCAATGAACATTTGTTTGTAGTAGCTGTCAAGACCCCTTGGTTTGCAGATACAACAAATTACTTAGCTACAGGAAGATTACCAGCTCACTTATCACCTCCACAAAAGAAAAGAATTATCCAACAAAGTGCTTACTATTCTTGGGTGGGAAGTGATCTCTTTTATACAAGTCCTGATATGATTATTAGGAGATGTGTCCGGGAAGATGAAATTCCTGATATCTTTCAGGCCTGTCATGATGGGCCATGTGGAGGACATTTCTCTGACAAGAGAACAACATACAAAGTTTTGCAATCAAGATACTATTGGCCGACACTGTTCAAAGATGCAATGAAATATGTGAGAAGCTGTGACAGTTGTCAAAGGATGGGAAGGCCCACTGCAGCAGATGAGATTCCCTTATGACCACAAGTTGTAATTGAACCATTCGATAAATGGGCACTAGATTTTGTAGGGCCAATTGCTCCAATGTCAAGAAAGAAGAAGTATATCTTGGTGTGCACAGATTTTGTGACCAAGTGGGTAGAGGTGAAAGCCCTATATCAA
>ML793919.1:319881-352186 GCA_009831015.1 Picea engelmannii
AAAAAAAAAAAAAAAACATTTGTTTTTTTTTTTTTTGGATATGTTGATCTTTTATTTTCAGTTTTACAGGGTTTTCAGAGCAAGTACAGAACTAAACTTTATCACTCTATTGCAACAGGTAAGAAGGTAAGACTGTGTTATTTCATGAGATTTTTCTTATCACTATAACTGACTTGTTCTGAAACAAATAAATTTGAGCTTGTTTGCTCCCTTTGGCTGCTCATTAAAGTATGAAAGGGGCATTTATCAGGAAGGATTATTCTTTACCAGACCTGGTGAATTATTATGGGAAAGAAACCCTCTTAGAGTCTTCTTTTATCATTTCCTCAGACTCTCCAAACACGAGGAAGCAATGAGCATGTGCTAACTTGGGCTCATAAAATCCACAAGTAAGTGATTACTGTTCCAAATTTTTTTTGTCAAAAAGATTTCTATCTGCACTCATGTTGGATGATGTGGAATACGTTAAGGTCCACCTTCCAACAAATCTCACTCCATCGACATCAACACCTTATATGGAGCATATATTAGAGATTATTTAGCACCCTGGATTCTGCATGCCTCAATGGCAGATGTCCTTGCTGACAGCCCTGGGAATACACCAATGTCTCTTGGTTGATAGATCCTACAGGTGACTCGACACCAACACCTCTATTCGTACCTGTTAGGATGTGTTGTATGTACCTTGAGTCCCATTGACATCACTGGTGGGTCATCTCGCATCGGTTAACGACATTCATTAATGGTCGGTAATCCGATGACTTCTGTTTGTGTTCGACTCCAAAACATTCATTCACACAAACCAGAATTGTACCGGGGATAGAGCTTTGAAGTTGTTGAATACATGATTTCAGTTGATCTTTTTCAGGACAGAACAAAAGCCAGGTTCAGGGATTATCATCAAATAATTTTTTTTTATAAACATGAAGTTTTTCTCAGTAGGATATTATTGGTTTAAAATTCTCTGTAGATCCCTGATTGTTTCATCAGTACCAGTCAGTACCAGCACAGAGTTCATCAGCTACAATGGTCATCAGAAGTACCAGAGCAATCACAATCTTCGCGCCTTCAGATCCAGACTTGACTTCAAAAAGGAAATTCTACAGCAAGAATTGCAGAACAAAAGGAGATAGGTAATTTAACTCAGGTATGATTAGTTCATGTTGATTTACTGTATTAATTTGCATATTAATAGTTTGAACTAAGTATGCCTTGTTTACCCCATAATGTTTCATCATACCCACGACCTGTACCTAATGAACCAAACCACCTAAACATTTCATATCATAAACATTCACAACATCAACGGAGCAGAGTTCGACATGACTCGTATCTGCACTCATGTACGGGTATCATCATTGTTCTACACACCATCAATCCCCACGACAATTCAAATTTTTTCCAATGATTTTCCTCCTGACTACATCCTTCATCACATTCTATTCCTTCATCGCCCTCATCCAAATTTCCCTGCTCACACATAGACCTTCCCTGTGATATCAAGTGGAACCATGGTGGCAAATCGCCATGAACCGGAGACATACGCAGACTTAGAGGCCCTTCCGGAGTATGAGGCAACCAAATATATTTTTAAGAAAGCAAGTTGGGAGCCATTTTTGAAGAAATTCGATGGATATAATGATGTAATTACGCTTCAGTTTGATCTGCATTTTGAGGGTGGGTTCGCTAAAGTGGGCGAGCTTGAGTTCGAAGTCACAGAGAAATTTATTTCAGAGGCAATTCAACTACCCACCACCGGTCAGAGATGGACAAAGGGTCAGCCGGTTGATAAAAAGCTCTGTACGCAACTGTTGAAACAACAGTACCGGGAAACATAGTGGTCTGAGGGAACATCGCGGTCATGGTTGGAACCACAGTGGGCTCAATTGTTAGCCATCCTCCAGCGTTACCTCACGTGTGAAGGATGATACACCATCGTATTTCCCTGCCATGCCCGACTCCTATTACACTTTAAAGGTAATCATCTGCTGAACATACCCTTATTTCTATTGAAAAGTTTAAAAAAGATGGCCGAATAGGTACGAAAGGCCAAAATTTTTCGTGGAAGTCTATTTCATTTTGGTCTTGTTAAGATATTGATTAAGTCTGGACCATCCAAGAAGCAAGAAACTTGGGATTTGTTCACGGTAAAAACCCTAGCCTCTGCCAAGTCTAAATAAAGGAGTGTTAACCCTACTCCCCAACAGAAGAAGTTGAACTCTAGGAAAAAGAGGGTTAAAACCCCGACCAAAGTTGACCCTAAGAACAAAACCGATAGCACAATTGAAGCCAATGCTGGAGACCCTGATACAGAACATTCATTTGATGCTCATGGGTCTGATGGAGTGGAAACCAATAATGAAACTGGGAAGAATACTACTCCTACAGAGGCACATATTGAAATCCTGAGTTCTTCCCTAGCTGCTGAGAAGGTAGTTGACGTGGAAGAACTGGTAGAGTTGACTGACAAACCTAGGCGAAATCCAAAATGCAAATGTAAAAGCACATTGTCAGGTATGGATAACTCTGTGCCCAATTACCCACCATAGAAGAGGTTAGATAGTGTGGATGCTCATAAGGAGGCTCCAGAGCCCTCTGAAATGACTTGGACTCTATCCCAATTCATTCGAAAAACCCGTAAAGTGGATCGTCAGGCTACTACGCCCAAAGGAGTTGAGCAGAATGAGCCAATCCAAGTACCAACAGGTACCCCTGCTCGGATACAAAGAGAGTTCACTCCTGCACCTAGTCCAGATCATAATTTTGATCCAGTTGACACCTATGAATGCAGTCCAGATGAGTTCACTCCTGAACTCATTCCAAATCATGATTCCAATAGAGCTAACACCCCTGCTCAGAGTCCATACAAGTTCACCCATGCATCTAGTCCTCAACCACAACCAGGACAGGATCAAACATTTGAAACCTACTGTGAAATTTCCTCCAGTTGATCCTTGAAACCAATGGTAGCCAGACTAGAAGGTAGGAATAACAGGTTGAAAGAGAAGCTACATGAGTACACTGTATTGGATCGACATATAAAAATAGAGAATGAACTCATGAAATTCAGGGTGACTAATCTCTTGTCCAAAATTGACAGATTGAAACAGAGGAATAAGAGTCTTTTCCAAAGGAATAGGAAACTACAGAAGACTACCAGAAAGAACATTATAATCAACCGAGTCCTCAAGAAAGAAATCAGAAATATGAAGAAACAGGAGAGGTTACAAATGTTGGTTGCAGCTGCTGCAACGCTTTGATTGATATCAGTCTTTGACTTTTTTTTTGTTGCCTGAGGACAGGCAAAGACTTCAGTATGGGGGCATGTTGGTCTCTAGTTTTGATCATGTTTTTGCCTATATATTATCACACAGACCTCCATTTCCATACCCAGTACCACTCCCTTTTGGCTTTGTTATGACAGACTTTACATCTCTTTATCACTCAATGGGGTTACTCAAGGTATTTTTACGTTTCAAGTTATTTTTATGTATTTTGATGCTTTAAATTAATAGTGAAACTAATATGGCTTGAGTTAGGTACTATTTATATTTTAAAATAGGATTTGCCAGTACCAGGTACCAGCTCGTACCTCATGGAGATACTAACGAAGCTGCTAAAGATTCACACATTATGGCCAGAGTGGGAGACAGTACGAAATACATGACAGATGGAGTCATCACTCGTATGATGATTGAAGGCACAATTATAGAACTGAGCTGTTATGATTCACACTTTGTGACACTACGTGTCACAAAGATGTGAAGAACGTTTTTACTGATTTTGAGTTATTTCGGATCTGGGCTTTGTTTGAATGAATGTATCTTTGCTTTAAACTGTCATTAAGGAGGATCTATATAAACAGAAGATCACTCCTAAAGAACGTTGGGTTATGTTATGTTATGATACACACTTCTGAATACAATTTGCTGTAGCGTTATGTTACTTTACTGTCATCTGATTTGAGTTAGTTTCTGAGTAAATGGAGCGTGAAGTATACACAGTGTTTGCGTAGAATGATATAGTTAGTTTTGGTTCTTCCTTTCAGTGTTTGTACCTTTTGGTTGGGCCCGCCAAACAGGTTCAAATCGCTGCTTTTCTCTGTCTTAGATTTAGTTTATTCTAGTGTTTTAGTATTTGCATGCATGATAGCTTAAAGTTTAAGAATTAACTTGTTCAAAATCGTGCTTAATTATTTTTCAACTGTATCGTTTCCAACATACTGATATCTGCTACGTTGATGAGTATTGAATGCATGAATGATTCCTGTAGAGTTTAGAGCATGAACTAGGTTTGCTTTGATTCCAGTTTTCAATCCGAAAATAACTTAGAGTTGAATGTACTCTGCTTTGTTAGATAGTTAGGCTACTCTTAGGGTAGTTAGGTCGCAATTAAATTAGAGGGAGCTTCCGGTACCAGTAGGGTAAGTAGGATATTTCTTTATGTTTCCTGCATCATAGATTTAGATTTCTTTTCGATGATTAGATTAAAAGCATTTTAAGAAATAGTCTTTCTGTTATGGTTTAGATAGAGACAGTGATGATTAGATGATTAAATATAGTGGTATATAGTTGTGAGAAATCACATTTTGAGTAGAAATAGAAGCACCAACATTTAAGCATAGGACTGTTTTCTATTGATGAATGAAATAGGAGATGATAAGTTTTAGGATAGTCATTAAGATTCAGTTTCTCAGAGTGAGTTTGTGTTTTCTTCTAAAGATAGTTTTTTGATAAGGACTAGAATCTTACCCGCACATACAGTGTAGTAGCTCGAAGTTTACTTACCCTGGTTTGACAATTCAGTGTTTCAGGTCATTAAAATCTTTAATATTGCAGCCTGACAAGGTCCCGAGCATAGTTCTTTTCATGTGTCAAGCTCATTAAAAAATGAAACAATCACCTCTCTTGAACCTTCTTTTCATCCACCCTTCTCCTTTTTCTCATCTCCTAGAGAAATTGGTGACGACCTTAGAGCCAGTGAATGAATTGAAGCTTGGAGGGAATGTATCCAGCCTTTTCCGATCATTCTGGAGCTAAGCCACCATATTTCATGCTGGGGGCATACCGAGCTTAGTCTTCGTTCTTTCTTGTGCTCGTAAATACATGAGAATGCATCCGGGTAGACTTTTATTTCTTTTTCGGACCTGTATTGATACACGAAAAAGGAACCCTCTGGAGTCTCCTTTAAGCTCTTTTCAGATTCTCTAAACATGAAAAGATTGCCAAGTGATATTGTGTAACATCCTCCTCGTTACAACAACCATTCTGGTAACAGGTGCAAATTTTTTTTTTTTTTTTCTTTAAAGTGTGTGCGCGCGTGTAGAAGTAACAACACACTTAACTGTATGACACCACTCGACAACCAACAAGATGAAACCACGACAAGGCAAACTGAAGGCACACAACGAGTAACTGCAACAATATACGATCATAGGCATAAGGCACACAACACAACATTAAGACATACTGGGGGTGCACAGTAAGAGCACAGAGGGAAGACTCTAGGGTGTTAGGGTTACTATTTCTACACAGGAAAGCAGGGCGTTTAGTCTTATGTCTTCTCGAAAGAAGATTAGATAGGCTCCTGGCCAACTGCTCAGGCAGAAACTAGTAACCCGACCTAGAACAAGACGCAAGAAAGACGAACACAACGAGACGACTCCGACATATCACCATCACAAAAAGCAACAACGCCCCTAGACATAAGGCGTGCAACTAGAAACTGTAAGTAGAAAACGACACCAGCTGTTAAGTACAGTACAGTCACAGAAGGAAGAATCCAACAGTAGAGTTTACCATTTCTGCACAGAAAAGCAGGGCTTTTAGTCTTATGTCTTCTCGAAAGAAGATTAGACAGGCTCCTGGCCGACTGCTCAGGCAGAAACTAGTAATCTCTGTCAGGTGTGTCGCAAGAGTGGAAACCTTGCCTTTAAAGGGCCCTAGACTCTTGATACGGCACTGGATTCCTTACGCAGAAAAATCACACACATGAACATATATACTAAACTACACGGGGAGGATATATCCCACCCAACACAACCAACCAAACAACCAACTGAATACTATCAAGTACAACATAACCAAGATGGAAGACTACGTCCTTTACGGAAGGCGCATGCCAAGAAGGACTCCGACCACGAACACCCAAGTTCAACATCAATTAAAAGGGCATCAACCCTCATCTACTAACTCCTAGTAATTTATTGCGCGTAAATCCAGGGCATTCCACCATATATGTTTTACCAATAACAAAAGTTTACACTACCATGGAAATAAGATAATCCATACCATTACATGCCTAATTACAATAATATTTTAAATCAGACAATGATCACAATTTCGATGATATCAACTCTAACAGTGCAATTTATTGACATGGCATGATCAATACCATTACAAGGTTCAAACATTATATCACAACTACAAAATTTATAACCATTGTTCAAGACATCCCTTACGTGTTACTGTAACCACATTTCCTAAACAATACCTTTACACATTACTAACACCATTTATGATATCCTTAAAAATAAAACCGTATCATTACATTTCTACATGAGAAGAAGACTGAGGTCCATCAACAATCATTCGACGATAATTATGTATGCCATGACATTCTCCCTTTCCTAAAGATACTACCCTAACGTCACCATATCACATTCAGGTCATCGCCTTCTATATCACCAATCATTTAATTCAAATAATAATGACCTGACCTTTGTTGTCATTTTAACAATGGAGCTACCAAAATCTTGACCATACTAACCATGTATTTACTCTTAGAATAGATTAAAGGAATTAATGAATAACCATTTAGAAAATAACAATTTATTATTAAGAAATAACAATTTAATGAAAGGGGAAACAATTAACAAATAACAATGCATAACCAATGAATAACCAATTAATGCATAACCACTAAAAGTCCTAACTTGGACAAAACTCCCACGTAATTGTCTTTATATTGGGATCGCATCTACAAACTATGCTACCTTCTATCATACTATAAAAAGGAAATTCATAAAGAACCCATGTAATGCAAATAAAATAGCATCATAATTATGAGTCACATCACAATTGGAAGTAACACTATAACTTCACATTTAAAAAAAAACAACATCATAATTAAGGTACATCATATTTGGAATTTACAATATAACCTCATATTTAAATGACAATATATAAAACTAACCAGATTTAAATGACGCCTTTTTAGAATATTCGAGAATGACCAATTAACAATGTTAAGGATGACAATAATTAAAATAACAATAAAAATAAAAGGTCAATAGAGAGCAGGCTTCTCGTTACACAAGTTGGCAATAAAATCTACGATGGTTTACCGGGATAACTGAAATCGAAGGGAAACCACTAAAAACCGGATGGTAAGGAATTTCCAGCATGGTAAGTTGAACCTACGAAATCCTTTAATTAAATAAGCTCTGAACCAAGGTTGGCAAACGACCGAACCCTCTACTTTTAAGCCTACGCACACACATCTATACAGTCAGCGTGGGGATACCTATCATACGCATTGAAGAATCCACCTAGGGTTCCGTTACTGAATGGAAGACCAGGAACAACGTACCCATATTTCAACAGATGGCTAGATTGTCAGTTAATTTCAGTAAATGGAAAGGCTACCAACTGAGCAAACGTTGTATGATTAACTTCCTGACCGCTCCCTTTTTCAGTTGCCATTAGTAAAGGGGCAAGATACCTGCGTCTGAGGAACCGCACGCGGCTTTTTGGGATGGAAGGCAATTAAGACTAGTAGGGGGTTGGGATGCAGACCACCAGTCTACAGTCCACCGATGGAAGGGGTGTGTGTGTCCAGCAACGCTAGGTACAATTAGGGCCAGGCTCCGGCAAGGTTTTAAATTAAAGCACATGGATGGAAACAAGAGTACGCAGAGACCATTTAACGGTTGAAGTAGCGATACCGTAAAGAGTGAATAGTTGCGAACTGAACCACTAGCTAAGACCTGGTATAAATGGCTTGGGTGTCAATTCGTGTTGGGATAAAAGCTACAGGACGCTTGCATGGTAACACAGTAAGACTCCGTTAAAAACCAACTGGTACAACGCGTTGAATATTTTAGCCTAGAATAATAAGGGTAGAAACCACCCAGCCCCTTCGACCTACCATCTTTTTGGCTGTAAAGATAGATGACAATGATGTAGCTTAAGGTCTACCACCGAGCAACTTCCACCGGGGTGCATCCAGAATCGTGGGTTCAGGGGCAGCACACAGGAGTCAAGGAAATTAAGGACTGGCAGCGGTAAGGATGCAGGTGAGGAAGGATCCCTTGGCAGCCTGGGGTTTACAAACGAAAACGCAAAGGATAGGTCGCTAACAGTCACAGCTACCTACGTAAAAAGGAATCCCAGGCAGTCTACAATTTAAAAATCAAGATTGAGGGCCATTTACACACAATCGCAGGGTTCGTGGCGGGCGTTTTCACCATTCTGATGGAAATGACACAGGAAATCTATGGCCAACATACAAGGATAACAATCTTAGATAAAAACTAGAATACAATTGCTAACCATTCAGAAAAATTCCGGGATACCAATGATGGCGATTTCAGACATTTTCCAGAATACCCTAATATCAATTTCAGCAAATTTCCAGAAGACAAGTGATAACAACATAGACAATATCCAGAATATAAAAGATGGTAATTTCAGACAATTTCCAGAATACAATAAGATCAATTTCAACAATTTTTCAGAAGACAAATGGTAACAACATAGACAATATCCAGAATGCAAATGATAGTAATTTCAGGCAATTTGTAGAACACAATGATAAACCACTAATTCTACCTTTCCATTAGTAAGCGGATCCGCATAAATCCTAGTACCTTCTACTATACAATTGGAAGCATACCTGTGCCTTTTCGCCCCTCCCTTTGGATCGACGTCCCGCGCTTCGTGCCGCATCCCGCTCTCCGTGCTCCTCCCACTCGCCGACCATAGAGGACTCACCGGTACCTCCCAGCCAAATGCTAGGGGTACTCTGCTTCCCCCTTAGCCCCCCGAGCCACAAAGGGGCCACACAAGATCCCGAGATAAGACTAGCTTCTTAGCTCGCCTCCAAGGCTGAGCTACCACTCCAAGCAGCTGCGAATTGCCCAACTCCTCACAAGCAAACAGTCAAGCTACAATTCGGCAGCGTAACATTACGCTAAACGTTCATCCCCTCTTCCTTCTTTTCCCCTTCTTTTATAGAATTTGAGACCCACCTACTTTCCTAAATCATTATTAATTACATTTTTGATGACAAATCTCAAAAACATTCCCTGCCGTCCAAGTGTCCCTCATCCCTATGGTTCTCCAAAAATTAATTTCTTTTTAATAATTAAAAGACTCAATTCTCTCATCCCCCCCAAAAATCGCTCCTTAAATTACTCCTAGGGTTTCTAGATACCCTCTCATGCTTTTAATATCTTTCCTAAAATGAAGTTGCTAATTTTTAGTAACTCCTAAATGCTGATTCCTTTTCGCTTTTTACCCTATGTCTCCTACTTTCCATTATTAAGTTTCCTTTATTACAAGTTTCCTCATTTCTATTTTTTTTATTCCTCTCTTTTATTATTATTATTTTTTTTTTATTTTTGTTTTTTTTTGTTGAACCCAAAATGATAAATGCGCTTAATAGTCTTTTCAATATATTTTTAAAATCCTAAATTTTTATACTCCCACTCTTTAATAATTTTAATTCTTTTTTATAATTTAAAATTCATGGGTTTCAATTAATTTATCTCCCTCATTACTTTACCCCCCCTTACTTTTAAGAAGCCTTTAATTAACACCTAGGAGGGTTTTAGTTTACGCCCTTATGTTCATTTTTGTAGGATCTTTTCTTAGGGCTTGTCAAAATTTATCTTATAGATGTTTTAATTTAGGTTTATATTTGAACTGGGTGACAATTAATTAGGGGAGGCGTCGTAATAATTTATTAGATGTTAAGGTATTAGGGTCATCTAGGTTGTCTCATCATCATCATCAAAGCGCCGTGCCCTTCAGGACGCACTACGTGCTCCAAGGGTGTCACTCGCTTCGTTTGATTTTGTTGCGCGACGTGCCCTTCAGGATGCACCACTTGCTCCAAGGGTGCCACTCACCTCATTTTCTTTTGTTGCACAACGTGCCCTTCAGGATGCACCACTTGCTCCAAGGGTGCCACTCGCCAACTTGTATTTCTTTGCGCGACGTTCCCTTCAGGATGCACCATGTGCTCCAAGGGTGCCACTCGCTGACTTGACTATTTGGTAGACATCTATAACCCTTGGAGTCAACACTTCACCAGGTGAACTCATGGTGCTCTAAGGAATAAGGCCCTCGCCTTATTGCGCACCCCTTAGAATCATCATGAGTGACTGTCGCAGTCTTCCCTCACGACATCGTGGATCCTCTCGAACTAGGTAATCGTTAACCTACAGTTCGAGCCATGACGGGAGTGCTAGTAGGCTGTGGCAGGGCTGCTGTCCACACCTCTCCCTCAACCTCTCTAGAAATCATGTGTGGCCCCTTTACTCCATATGTGAGTCTGGTCGGTAAGCTATTGTCAGCCTGCATCATCAACCATCATGTCAGAACATGTCAACAACATATCATCAATCAATAAATATCATGGTAAATAAATCAACTCAATATCACACTCCCTGACTCAATCCAGAGTCTAAGGGTTTCGTCGATGCCTCGACATCCTCCAGGTCAAAAACCCTGCACACTCAAATAAACCGAGTCAATAGCACCTATATACAGGAATAGTAAAACATCCTGTCATCAATCATAATGCATCATCATCAAGGTTAAGTGGTTCATCATCATAAAAATCCAGATCACTTGCGAGAAAGTGTCCTCAAAGAATAAGTTTTGTTAGTGTGCTAGAGCGGGATGTTACATACACCCCCTCTTGGTCTAAACTTCGTCCCGAAGTTTCTCAGTATAAATGTCGAAATAAATGTACCGCAATATCATAAGTACCACAGTATCCTAAGTCTGTCTATCAAACAAAAATGGAAACTGCTGGTGCATATCATATGCGTCCCCCCAGGTCGTTGAGTGCGGACTATAACTGTCCCACTGGACCTTGACCTGATCTACCATTCGACGTTGTAACTGTCGAACGTGCTGATCTAAAATGTGGACTGGCTCAGCCATGAGCGCTCCCTCGTCTGATACCTACAAGGAACTCATGTCAATCATGTGTGTAGGATCACTAATATAATGTCTCAAAACAGATACATGAAAAACATCGTGCATACGCCTCAAAGAATCAGGGAAGGCTAGTCGATAGGCCACGAGCCCCTTTCTCTCCACAATCTCGAGAGGTCCCACAAACCTAGGAGAGAGTTTAGCTCCCTTTCCAAACTTGATCAAACTCTTATGCGGTTTAACTTGCAAGAAGACTTGATCACCGACCTCGTAACTACGGTCGACTCGGTGCGCATCGGCATAACTCTTTTGCCGATCCTGCGCTTCCTTAATCCTTTGTCTTATGGTTTTCATCTGCTCTTCCATTTCTTGGATCGCTTCTGGTCCCTCCAGGACCCTATCCTCAAGTCGATCCCAACTCAGGGGCGTCCGACATGGTCGCCCATAAAGGAACTCAAAAGGTGCCATCTTAATGGTGCTCTGGTAACTGTTGTTGTAAGTGAACTCTACTAGAGGCAAGAATTCCTCCCAACGCTTTTGTTGATCCATCACGTACATGCACAACATGTCTTCCAAGGTTTGGTTTGTTTGTTCAGTCTGTTCATCAGTCTCTGGGTGATACGCAGTACTAAAATTAAGTTGAGTTCCCAAGGCCTCTTGGAAACTCGTCCAAAATCGTCCGGTAAACACCGATCCTCGATTGGATATAATCTTTTTAGGCATGCCATGCAGCCTCACAATCTCACTGATGAAAAATCTCACTATGTCAGGTGCCTGATATGTCGTACGCACCGGAATAAAGTGAGCACTCTTTGTCAGAGTGTCTACTACTACAAAAATCGAGTCGTGTCTCCTTGCCATCAGTGGCAATCCAACAATAAAATCCATCAAAATGACTTCCCATTTCGATTCTGGAATGGCATTTGGTTGAAGTAATCCTGCCGGGTGTCTATGTTCAGCCTTTACCTGCTGACACTCGAGACATCTAGCCACAAAGTTGAATATGTCAGCCTCCATTCCTTTCTAGAAGAATAAGGGTTTAAGGTATGCCCTCATCTTCGTGACTCCTGGGTGAGCCATGTAAATTGTTCTATGAGCCTCGCTCAAGATCAACACCCTCAATTCGTCATTTGGCGGCACGTAAATCCGACCTCTAAACCTCAATAAACCATTGCTATCAAATGAATATCCCTCAAATCGTGGTACCATCATAGTGTTTTGTCTGATAAAGTCCTCAACTTCTTTGTACCAGTCATCGTCACGCTGTAAAGTGATAATCTTCTCACGTAGATTCATTTGAAGAGGCAACACTAAAAAGATGTGTGGCCTCCGACTCAAAGCATTCACCACTCAGTTCACTGTTCCCTTTATGTAAGTAATCTCGAAGTCATACTCGCTAAGCAATTCCGACCAACGCCATTGTCGCGCGTTCAGGTTGATTTGCGTAAAAATGTGTTGTAATCCACAATGATCAGTCCTTAATTCAAATTTTCGTCCAACCAGGTAGTGTCTCCATACCTTTAAGGCATATACGATGGCTAATAACTCCAAATCATGCATCGCGTAGTTTTCCTCATGCCTTCTTAATTTCCTCGAAATGTAAGCAATCACTCGTCCGTCTTGCATCAAGACTCCACCTAAACCTTCTTTGGATACGTCAGTTCATACCAAGAAGTCTACGTCCATGTCAGGGACCTTTAGTATCGACGCTGTTGTCAACAACTCCTTAAGCCTTCGAAATGCTTCTGCGCATTTCTCAGTCCAAACAAACTTCTTGTTTTTCTTCTACAATTCTATGATCGGACTTGCTATCTTCGAAAATCCCTCGACAAACCGTCGATAGTATCCGTCTAAACCCATAAAACTACGCACTTCTGTGACATTCGTCGGTGTAGGCCATTCCATAATAGCCTCAACCTTGGCTGGATCCATGGCGATACCTTCGTCGGAGATGACATGCCCTAAGTAGTGAATCCTGGATTGATAAAAAGAGAATTTGGACAACTTCCCATACAATTTGTGCTCTCGCAAACACTGTAGTACCAAGCGCAAGTGTTCGTCATGATCCTCCGTCGTCTGATAGTAGATCAAAATATCATCAATGAATACTTGGATGAACTTTTCCAAATACTCGTGAAACACCCTGTTCATCAAACTCATGAATACCCCTGGGGCGTTTGTCAGTCCAAAAGGTAAAACAATAAACTCATAATGTCCAAATATCGTCTTAAAAGCGGTCTTAGGGACGTCATCCTCCTTGATCCATAATTGGTGATACACTGATCGCAAATCGATCTTGGAGAACACCGTCGCACCCTTCATTTGATCGAACAGATCATCAATTCTTGGTAAGGGATACTGATTCTTGATCATAGCCTTGTTCATTTGATGGTAGTCAATGCAAAGCCTCCATGATCTGTCCTTCTTCTAAATGAAAATAACTGGTGCACCCCACAGTGACACACTAGGACGTATCAGTCCCAAGTCTAACAACTCCTTCAGTTTCATTTTCAGCTCTTGCAACTCCGGGGTCGACATCCGATAGGGCGTTCTCACTATCGGTTCAGTCCCTGGTTTCAGGTCTATAGTAAACTCCAATTCTCTTTCTGGCGGCATCCCAGGCAACTCCTCTGGAAATACGTCCGCAAACTCCTTCACCACCAAAAGGTGTTCTAGACCTTCTGCTACTCCCTTTTTGTTTAGTGCAAGAATCGCATAAATCTTGCACCCCTTGCGCATACTCTTTCGTAACTCTAAGGAAGAGACGAACCTCAGGGATACTCCCTGGTTCCGTCCTACAATCACCTATCTCTGTCCTTCGTCATCAACCAAGCTTAACCATTTCATCTTACAGTTGAGTATCGCCTCATGCGATTCCAACCAATCCATACCAATCACTACGTCATAAGATCCTAAGATCGTGACGTACAAGTTGAACCTCGTGACAAAATCTCCCAGGTTAAGGGCACAACCTGTAACCTTTCCTCCAATTTTCTGTTTTTCTCCCGAAGCCATCTCCACGAAGCTAAACTCATCTTGTTCGACTGCCTTAACCTTAATCCTTTTTAGTGCTGCACCAGAAATAAAACTCTCAGTAGCACCTGGGTCTATCAAAATACTAAGGGTTTGGTTAGCGATAGTACCTGTCATCTTGAGCACTGTCGACTAGTGCTCTGCCTGGCGGTTATTCACCACTACGTGAATCCAATGGGCCTTGCCCATATCTCCCACTGTAGCGGGTCCAATTGATCCGGACGCTCTGGTCCTCTCCATAGGACAATCGCACTGGTAGTGTGGCTCCCCACACGTCCAACACCCCTTCTTCGGCCCAGTAGTCCTGGTACCCGAAGTAGAAGATGACTGCCCACCGGCTTGGAACTCTAGTCTGTTCTACTGAACAGGCCTAAACTATTGCTGCTACAGGCGACGCTGCTGCTGGTGCTATGGTCCTCGGTAAGGTGTCCGCTGCTGAGGTGGTGGCCGTCGAGGTGTAGTGAATGTGGATCCCTTATGGAAACCACGATATCTTGGTGTATGTCTCGCCGGTGTCTGATGCTGCGGTGTACCAGCGGAACCCTACCCTGCTGGTCTCGATGGAGTCCTGGTCTGACCCCCGCTAATAAGCTCCTCCTCTGCTATGAGGGCCTTTTGGACAGCGTTGTGCAAGGTTTGAGGCATCAGAATCCTAACCTTTGCACGCAAGCTTCCATTAAGGCCAAACATGAACCTATTGACCTTGAGCTTCTCAGTGTTCAGGTGCGGAGCATACCGGAGTAGCTCCATAAAATGTACCTCGTACTCAGGCACTATACGACCTCCCTGTCGTAAAGCATTGAACTCATTGAGCTGATGATCAATGAATTCCTCGAAAAGATACCTCTCTCGGAACTGCTTCTCGAACAGTTCCCATGACACGTCTTCAACGACCATGTTTAGCTGAGGCAGGAGTGTCTTCCACCATAGAAGAGCGCTCCCCTTCAATTGAAATATCGCCATGTGGACCTTCATGTTGGCGGTATAATATCGAAGTGCGAAGCACATCACCATATTCTCCAACCATGCCATAGCGGATGCGCCGTCCGGGGCACCAAAGAACTCGGGAAATTTCACCTTCTCGAGTTCACGGTGAATGCTACCTGTAACGGCTGGTGCGTGCGGCGGAACCTCAGCAGGTGCCGACGCCCTGGCCTCATCTCTGTCCAATCTGCTGATCAGCGCCTCAGACATGCGCTGGAAAGATCTCATCATCCCCACAACATCGACAAATACAATCTTCTATCCAAGGACCTGCTCGCCTCCCTGGGGGTTGGATCCCTCAGGCGTGGATGCTACTGGAGGCATCACGCCTCCTCCCCTAGCACCCCGTCAACTGCCTCCGCGACGTCCTCTAACCATGATTACCTGCACACACACAATTAGCTCAATCAGAAACAAAATAATCAAATACAATCATGTCAACAGAAGCCGTAGCGAATCCCACGTCACGGGTTGAACCCGCTCTGATACCATATGTAACGTCCTCCTCGTTACGACAACCATTCTGGTAACATGTGCAATTTTTTTTTTTTTTCTTTAAAGTGTGTGCGCATGTGTAGAAGTAACAACACACTTAATTGTATGACACCACTCGACAACCAACAAGAAACAACCACGACAAGGCAAACTAAAGGCACACAACAAGTAACTGCAACAATATACGATCACAGGCATAAGGTGCACAGCACAACATTAAGACATATTGGGGGTGCACAGTAAGAGCACAGAGTGAAGACTCCAGGGTGTTAGGGTTACTATTTCTACACAGGAAAGCAGGGCGTTTAGTCTTATGTCTTCTTGAAAGAAGATTAGACAGGCTCCTGGCCGACTGCTCAGGCAGAAACTAGTAACCTGACCTAGAAGAAGACGCAAGCAAGACGAACACAATGAGACGACTTTGACATATCCCCGTCACAACAAGAAACAACGCCCCTAGACATAAGGCGTGCAACTAGCAGCTGTAAGAAGAAAATGACACCAGCTGTTAAGTACAGTACAGTCACAGAAGGAAGAATCCAATAGTAGAGTTTACCATTTCTGCACAGAAAAGCAGGGCTTTTGGTCTTATGTCTTCCCGAAAGAAGATTAGACAGGCTCCTGGCCGACTGCTTAGGCAGAAACTAGTAATCTCTGTCAGGTGTGTCGCAAGAGTGGAAACCCTGTCTTTAAAGGGCCCGAGACTCTTGATATGACATTGGATTCCTTACGCAGAAAAATCACACACATGGACATATATACTAAACTACACGGGGAGGCTATATCCCGCCCAACACAACCGACCAAGCAACCAACTGAATACTATCAAGTACAACATAACCAAGATGGACGACTACATCCTTTACGGAAGGCGCATGCCAAGAAGGACTCTGACCACGAACACCCAAGTTCAACATCAATTAAAAGGGCATCAACCCTCATCTACTAACTCCTAGTAATTTATTGCGCGTAAATCCAGGGCATTCCACCATATATGTTTTACCCATAACAAAAGTTTACACTACCATGGAAATAAGATAATCCATACCATTACATACCTAATTACAATAATATTTTAAATCAGACAATGATCACAATTTCGATGATATCAACTCTAACAGTGCAATTTATTGACATGGCATGATCAATACCATTACAAGGTTCAAACATTATATCACAACTACAAAATTTATAACCATTGTTCAAGACATCCCTTACGTGTTACTGTAACCACATTTCCTAAACAATACCTTTACACATTACTAACACCATTTATGATATCCTTAAAAATAAAACCGTATCATTACATTTCTACATGAGAAGAAGACTGAGGTCCATCAACAATCATTCGACGATAATTATGTATGCCATGACATTCTCCCTTTCCTAAAGATACTACCCTAACGTCACCATATCACATTCAGGTCATCGCCTTCTATATCACCAATCATTTAATTCAAATAATAATGACCTGACCTTTGTTGTCATTTTAACAATGGAGCTACCAAAATCTTGACCATACTAACCATGTATTTACTCTTAGAATAGATTAAAGGAATTAATGAATAACCATTTAGAAAATAACAATTTATTATTAAGAAATAACAATTTAATGAAAGGGGAAACAATTAACAAATAACAATGCATAACCAATGAATAACCAATTAATGCATAACCACTAAAAGTCCTAACTTGGAAAAAACTCCCACGTAATTGTCTTTATATTGGGATCGCATCTACAAACTATGCTAACTTCTATCATACTATAAAAAGGAAATTCATAAAGAACCCATGTAATGCAAATAAAATAGCATCGTAATTATGAGTCGCATCACAATTGGAAGTAACACTATAACTTCACATTTAAAAAAAAACAACATCATAATTAAGGTACATCATATTTGGAATTTACAATATAACCTCATATTTAAATGATAATATATAAAACTAACCAGATTTAAATGACACCTTTTTAGAATATTCGAGAATGACCAATTAACAATGTTAAGGATGACAATAATTAAAATAACAATAAAAATAAAAGGTCAATAGAGAGCAGGCTTCTCGTTACACAAGTTGGAAATAAAATCTACGATGGTTTACCAGGATAACTGAAATCGAAGGGAAACCACTAAAAACCGGATGGTAAGGAATTTCTAGCATGGTAAGTTGAACCTACAAAATCCTTTAATTAAATAAGCTCTGAACCAAGGTTGGCAAACGACCGAACCCTCTACTTTTAAGCCTACGCACACACATCTATACAGTCAGCGTGGGGATACCTGTCATACACATTGAAGAATCCACCTAGGGTTCCGTTACTGAATGGAAGACCAGGAACAACGTACCCATATTTCAACAGATGGCTAGATTGTCAGTTAATTTCAGTAAATGGAAAGGCTACCAACTGAGCAAACGCTGTATGATTAACTTCCTGACCGCTCCCTTTTTCAGTTGTCGTTAGTAAAGGGGCGAGATACCTGCGTCTGAGGAACTGCACGTGGCTTTTTGGGATGGAAGGTAATTAAGACTGGCAGGGGGTTGGGACGCAGACCACCAGTCTGCAGTCCGCTGAAGGAAGGGGTGTGCATGTCCAACAACCTGGGTACAATTAGGGCCAGGCTCCAGCAAGGTTTTAAATTAAAGCACATGGATGGCAACAAGAGTACGCAGAGACCATTTAACGGTTGAAGTAGCGATACCGTAAAGAGTGAATAGCTGCGAACTGAACCACTAGCTAAGACCTAGTATAAATGGCTTGGGTGTCAATTCGTGTTGGGATAAAAGCTACAGGACACTCGCATGGTAACATAGTAAGACTCCGTTAAAAACCAACTTGTACAATGCGTTGAAGATTTTAGCCCAGAATAATAAGGGTAGAAACCACCCAGCCCCTTCGACCTACCATCTTTTTGGTTGTAAAGATAGATGACAATGCCGTAGCTTAAGGTTGACCACCGAGCAACTTCCACCGGGGCGCATCTAGAATCGTGGGTTTAGGGGCAGCACACAGGAGTCAAGGAAACTAAGGACTGGCAGCGGTAAGGACGCAGGTGAGGAAGGATCCCTTGGCAGCCTGGGGTTTACAAACGAAAATGTAAAGGAGAGGTCGCTAACAGTCACAACTACCTACGTAAAAAGGAATCCCAGGCAGTCTACAATTTAAAAATCAGGATTGAGGGCCATTTACACACAGTCGCAGGGTTCGTGGCGGGCGTTTTCACCATTCTGATGGAAATGACACGGGAAATCTATGGCCAACATACAAGGTTAACAATCTCAGATAAAAACTAGAATACAATTGCTAACCATTCAGACAAATTCCAGGATACCAATGATGGCGATTTCAGACATTTTCCAGAATACCCTAATATCAGTTTCAACAAATTTCTAGAAGACAAGTGATAACAACATAGACAATATCTAGAATATAAAAGATAGTAATTTTAGACAATTTCCAGAATACAATAAGATCAATTTCAACAAATTTTCAGAAGACAAATGGTAACAATATAGACAATATCCAGAATGCAAATGATAGTAATTTCAGGAAATTTCTAGAACACAATGATAAACCGCTAATTCTACCTTTCCATTAGTAAGCGGATCCGCATAAATCCTAGTACCTTCTACTATGCAATTGGAAAGCATACCTGTGCCTTTTCGCCCCTCCCTCCGGATCGACGTCCCGCGCTTCGTGCTGCGTCCCGCTCTCCATGCTCCTCCCGCTCGCCGACCGTAGAGGACTCACCGGTACCTCCCAGCCAAATTCTAGGGGTAATTTGCTTCCCCCTTATCCCCCCAAGCCGCAAAGGGGCCACACAAGATCCCGAGATAAGACTAGCTTCTCAGCTCGCCTCCAAGGCTGAGCTACCACTCCAAGCAGCTGAGAATTTCCCAACTCCTCACAAGCAAACATTCAAGCTCCAATCTAGCAGCGTAACGTTACGCTAACCGTTCATCCCCTCTTCCTTCTTTTCCCCTTCTTTTATACAATTTGAGACCCACCTACTTTCCTAAATCATTATTAATTACATTTTTAATGACAAATCTCAAAAACATTCCCTGCCGTCCAAGTGTCCCTCATCCCTATGGTTCTCCAAAAATTAATTTCTTTTTAATAATTAAAAGACTCAATTCTCTCATCCCCCCCAAAAATCGCTCTTTAAATTACTCCTAGGGTTTCTAGATCCCCTCTCATGGTTTTAATATCTTTCCTAAAATGAAGTTGCTGATTTTTAGTAACTCCTAAATGCCGATTCCTTTTCTCTTTTTACCCTATGTCTTCTACTTTCCATTATTAAGTTTCCTTTATTACAAGTTTCCTCATTTCTATTTTTTTTATTCCTCTCTTTTATTATTATTATTTTTTTTTTTGTTGAAACCAAAATGATAAATGCGCTTAATAGTCTTTTCAATATATTTTTAAAATCCTAATTTTTTATACTCCCACTCTTTAATAATTTTAATTCTTTTTTATAATTTAAAATTCATGGGTTTCAATTAATTTATCTCCCTCATTACTTTACCCCCCCTTACTTTTAAGAATCCTTTAATTAACACCTAGGAGGGTTTTAGTTTACGCCCTTATGTTCATTTTTGTAGGATCTTTTCTTAGGGATTGTCAAAATTTATCTTATAGATGTTTTAATTTAGGTTTAGATTTGAACTGGGCGACAATTAATTAGGGGAGGCGTCATAAGAATTTATTAGATGTTAAGTTCTTAGCGTCATCTAGGTTGTCTCATCATCATCATCAAAGCGTCGTGCCCTTCAGGATGCACTACGTGCTCCAAGGGTGCCACTCGCCTCGTTTGCTTTTGTTGCGTGATGTGCCCTTCAGGATGCACCACGTGCTCCAAGGGTGCCACTCGCCAACTTGTATTTCTTTGCGCGACGTGCCCTTCAGGATGCACCACGTGCTCCAAGGGTGCCACTCACTGAATTGACTGTTTGGTAGACATCTATAACCCCTGGAGTCAACATTCTTCCAGGTGAACTCGTGGGAGACTAAGGGCTCTAAGGAATAAGGCCCCCGCCTTATTACGTGCCCCTTAGAATCATCGCGAGAGACTATCGCAGTCTTCCCTCACGACATCGTGGATCCTCTCGAACTAGGTAATCGTTAACCTACAGTTCGAGCCACGACAGGAGTGCTAGTAGGCTGTGGCAGGGCTACTGTCCACACCTCTCCCTCAACCTCTCTAGAAATCATGTGTGGCCCCTTTACTCCATATGTGAGTCTGGTCGGCAAGCTATCGTCAGCCTGCATTATCAACCATCATGTCAGAACATGTCAACAACATATCATCAATCAATAAATATCATGGTAAATAAATCAACTCAATAACACACTCCCTGACTCAATCCGGAGTCCAAGGGTGCTGTCGATGCCTCGACATCCTCCAGGTCAAAAACCCTGCACACTCAAATAAACTGAGTCAATAGCACCTATATACAACAATAGTAAAACATCATGTCATCAATCATAACACATCATCATCTAGGTTAAGTGGTTCATAATCATAAAAATCCAGATCACTTGCGAGCAAGTGTCCTCAAAGAATAAGTTTTGTCAGTGTGCCAGAGCGGGATGTTACAGTCATAAAAATGAAATCATATTAACAACAAGAAAATGCCAAATGAGTAAAGGTTTTGGTGTCTTTCCAACTGTGTGACCATAATTGAATTGGAAATGCAATTAACACATAGACAAGAGTAACCATAATAATCCAGTGATGATTTTAATGTCATTCATGTGACTTCGAAATCAAAGTTTTCATGCTTGCAGTCGTGAAAACGACAACAAAAGACAGGTGTGCTAATGCGCAAGATAATAGTGTTGCTTTATTCAAACGATTGCTATGAGAATCAAGGGTTCCAAATCACTTGCGTAGGCAGCTTATAAGGAAGGGATAAAAATGTGAAATGGCTGCCAACAATAGCGACACACTGGTAGAAGCAGTTATCTCTGCCAAAAGAACAAATTCAGATTATGATAACAAGAATAATTCAAACTCAAAAACAACCAGAAAATTGTTTAAACATCATTATTAATCGAATAATCCAGCAGTGTTTAAAGGATGAAAACTGATAACAGTCTTAAGATAAGTGAACCACGATATTAAAGATAAAATCTCCAATACTGTTGACAGGGCCACTGCTGCCAACAGACGTTCATAGCCTCGACAGGGTTTCCATTTAACCCACTCTGATATCTGTATCCTGCCAAGAAGTTCCAGATCAGAATAAAGGACATTTTAAGGTCAAGAGATTCCATACTTACGAATTTTCATATACCCAACATTGCTTCGCTGCTAGCGGGCCTGTTCAGTACCCCAACGAAGTTGTCTTGGCATCATGCATGAATTTACCTGTTTCCAGCAAACCTGTTCAGCATCCCGACGGGTTTACAAGCACTTCCCACAGCTCTTTTATGATTTAATTTTTTAAATATATATAATTGAGCGGGGTGACGTTGAAAATTATGATATTTTGACATATTTTTACAGACCTTGAAATAATTTTTTAAGTTGTCCTTCATTAAGATACAGAGATGGTTTGTTTACAAAACCGACCTTTGAAAGCAGAGAGACATCTTCTAAGGTATTCCCTTAAGGAATAGGGACAGCGTAAGAATATAATGGATGATCATGACAAGCTTTACTTAAAGATTGAAATCAATAAACTTCTTTCAAACAACAGTCTTTTCTCAACATGGTAGTAAATCTCAGAAGCATATCACAATTGATGTTTAGACAACTTTTCAGCAGTCATTTCACAGAAAGAATTTTCTGTTTTCTTTGTCTGGCCAGTTCATAATGCATGTATGTGTATTTCAATAGAAAAACTAGTAAGCATAAGGGAGAAATCAAAACACACCAACAAAGAAGGATTTGAAAGCAAAGAAATCCCCCCCAAAAAAAAAAAATATGTACAGAAGGTGCATCTGAAAACATCATGCAACAAATCCCTTGGGAGGCTAAAAAAGTAGGAAAATCATGTTTGAAGGGAAATCAGTCTTACTCATGGTACCTTGGGTCAGGGTTGATTCATATTTATTTATCTCTTTACTTTCCATTTAATATTTTCATGACGATACTGGGTTTTTGAAAATAAATGTTCAACTAGAAGTAAAGAGAAAAGGATCAAGGGGACTTCCCTAACAACAGTCGTATTATGGTTCTCACGGTGCGCCCACTTGCGTTCATGACTGCATTATTACAAGAAGAAATAGTGAGAAATAAAACTACAAGAAAACCTATTCCTAAACCTACCCTAACTATTAAATAAACCAGAATACTACGTGAAGTCATGTTTCCAATGTAGCCATTGGAGTAACTCTAATCTTGCAATGGAAATAAGATCAAGAATTACTAATAAGAATGGTAATATATCAACAAATGAAAGAAACATATCACACTTACCTTCATAATCATCATCTAAAAACAAAGTAAGCATGATCTTACCATTCCCTTGAATATTCTTGATGTATGAATCCTCCAGCCATTATGCAATCTTGTCGTGATAAGGGTCATAATGGCATGGGCGAGTGTAAGTAGTTTTGAAAAAATTGTCAGGATTACGAGGAAATGGAATAACCATCATCCAAGGATGAAATGACCCATCCTCCTGATAGTTCTCTAAGTGTTCATTAATTTCTTCACATGGAGGATCTAAAATAAATATGTCACGCCTACTTTCAAGATACTTAGGTAAAAAGAAAGCAAGCACAACTTTGTCTTTATTATGAATTTTTTTTATATATGAATATTCAAGCCATCCTAAGATCCTGTCACAAAAATAGGGATGGAAACCAAGACTTTGATGAAACAAATATACCAATGGGAAACTCATCATAGGAGGATTCGTGCAATCAATTGGATCATTGGTTTGAATGTTTCCTTCGATGTGATTGATCATTTCAAAATGTGAAGTATAAACATTAATATTCAAGCTAAGGAAAGAACGAATATGAAACTTAGAATGTTTGATCTCCATAAGATATAATGCATTGTCCTTTTCAACAATAAACTGTGTAAAATCATCTTGCAACATGTCATTTTCCCATGTGAGTGATGAAAGTGAACAAGCGTCAAATCCGGTTTTATCAATGTTATGCTCGGAATTAATTTCAACACAATTTAGCATATCGAAAGGATATGATTGTGGAAGAAAAGAGTAGTATGTTGTAGGTAAGATGTCAAGTCCACCAGAATCTAGAAATAGTTTAGGATGTAAAGAATAAAAGGAATCAGAAATAACTAGATGAAAAGAATCTCTTGAACTATGATACTCAACAATGGTATTCTCAAGGCAATTCTCTTCACTTTCTTTAAAAATCTCACTCTGTTCTGGTGACGAATTCCTCAACATAATATGATCATCTGGATTTTCCTTTTGTGTGATAGATAATTCAAAATTTATGTGACAAACATCTAGTCTTTCCTGTGAACAAAGTGTGTTTTGAGGATGAAGGTTTAAAGTTTCTTCTTCTAGTTGCGTAACTTCTTCTCTAATCAGTTTCATAGGAGTACTAGAACATTCAAGATGATTTTCAGCGCTTAAGTGTTCTTCAATGACTGATTTTTAAATGTTGATTAGAGCATGAGTTAGAAGAATGAGGGTATTCACCTTGAGCCAGAAATGAATCATCTTCCATACTAGTCTTAGACTGAAAATACAATGATTCAAAGGAAAAACAAATTTGGTTGTCAATAAGAGCCTGATCAATAGATTTTACTTCTTTGGCTTGTTCAACATTATCGGAAGAATTTTTCTCTTCTTGAGAAGAATATTGTTCTTGCAGTTGAGTAATAGGATTTTCAATTGGTTCTTCATTCGTGCTTGAACATGATTGGATGGAAGGGATGGAAGCATCATAGAAGATATTTAATGCCAATGACATGTCATCGAGATTAAATTTACAGAGGATATGATAGACTCTTGTCAAAAAGTCTTCTGAAGATGAATCGTCGTTGATTAGCGAAGTATGAAATTCTTCACATAATTGATCAAAATCATAAATTTCAAAAGCATCTAGAAACTCATCTACAAATTGAAACCAATAAAAAATGTGACATGCTGGAGAGGATTCAAACCAATGTTTGATCCGACCTCTAAAAGTAAAAGCGAAAAGTCTGCATAAATCTCTTAAATTTGAGATGTCATGTTTGATGCATTTGCACCAAAACTTGTTAAGGTGGTCTTTAGCAGATATATTGCCTTCACCATCAAAGGTGAGTTTGGACAAGTGAGAGACTATCTCGTTGGGAATATTGGGTAATGAGAAGTTGAAAGCATGTTCCAACACAGTGATTTGGGGAGCCATGGGGGAAATTCAGTACATTTAAAATAAAGGCTCCTACAAGGACAACTTGTCAGTCGGCCCTCCTTCTAGCGCTATTTGTTGACAGGTGAAAATGAACGCTCGCCAACTGGAAGAGTGGGTCTGGTCTGGGGTTGTCTAAATAACCTAAGCCGTTTGGGATGATCCACCCTGATGAGTTTAGTGGCTCCGTTGGCCGATCTAAGTCCTAGGAAAACAAAAGAAAACTACACTAAGAAACTAACATAAATGAAAACAATAACTAAACAAACTAATAAACAAATCTAAAATAAATATATACAATCTATTATCTATATTATGTAGAAATAATTCTATAAAAATAAATGTTCAATTATCAACATAATTAGATCCAATTACAAATATACAATATTTATAGATTACAGATTTAAATGAAAACCTGCAAAAATCATTTGTAAACTGTCCTAAGACAACAAAGCTGTTGTTTTTTGATTTTTTATAATTTTATGAGAAAGAAATTAAATAAAAACTATCTAAGATAAGAAACTAAAATAATAATTCTAACTAAGAATCTAAACTATATATATATATATAAACTACTTAAATAACACTAATAAATTAACTATTAAATAACAAATAGCAAACTAACCTGAAGTAACGCTTCAGGTTTGTCTTGTATACTGTAGTTGATTTAACTGTTCGATGGGAGGAAACCCGCACCATATTCTCCACAAGCTTCTCATAAACAGGAAGCAGCTATGCTCTTCAAATATAAATGACAGGACAAATAAGACATAAAAAATTACAGCAATATCATAATTTACAAATCATCGCATTTAGATAAATCTTTGTGCAAAGATTTGTACAAAATGATTCAACTAACGAAGAAGAGAAATCTTTAATTCACTAAATTGAAACAGAGTAATTGTTGTATTTTTAAAATAAGAGAGATCAGATATGCACGACACATAAACCTAATCACATCAACCTGCAATGAATTACGATAGCTAAAGTAGTCGATAATTAATTGCAAACAGATATGAATAAAACTTGAAATAAAAGTTTGATATATTGAAAGCTAAAGATGTTACAAGACATCAACTTTCATCCCAATCTGTATTATAAATCCATAGTCTGGTTCTCCCAACAGTGATGATGATGGGTCCATTACAAAAAATAACAAGTATTTAAATACCACAGGGTAAAACATCCCTGTGGGAATTATCAAAAATAGTTTACAAAAAATCTGGGAACAATCTCCCAAGTCTCTATTTCTGCCTATGACTAACAACTTGAAACAAAACTACATAATAAAAAACATGTTCTAAACTGCCACAGCATATCCAATTTGTCACTGAAATTCATATGCACCTGAAAGTGGACAAGAATACAGAAGTTTAGATAATGTTTTATTGGTAAAACTAAAAAAAATCTAAATTTTAAGACTAGCTAACAGAATCAAACAATTTTGTAGCTAGTCTAATTTGAAACAAAATCATTTTTAAATCAATCCAAATGATAACAGAAATATATTCAACCTACTAAAACAAATCTTTAATTGCTAATTGAAAACAAACGAAATCATAATTGAATCTATTTCAATCGAAACAAATTATAATCGATTTGTCAAACAAATTTTGGGTATAAATTCAATACAGACAAAATCATTTATATCAATCCAGAACTTAGCAAAATTGTTGTTGAATCGAAACAACACTAACAAAATGTTTTTTTTTTTTTTTTTTAACTATTCAAAACTAATAGAACTATATAAAACTAATTCAGAGTCAATTCAATCATTTATAGTAACTGAAGAACAAGGAAATCGTACCAAATCGGTTCACTCAAAATATATCTATATTTTATTTTAGCAAACAAATCTTCAAAACAAAATAGTTTATACCAATCCAGAACGAAATCTTTTTATACTAATTCAAATAAAAACGAAATCATTTATGGTAATTCGAAAGTAATAGAATTGTTTTGAATCCATTAAAACAAAAAACACTAATGGTAAGCAAGACTAATCAGTTATACTAATTCAAACCACCTCATAAAAAAAATCGATGTTGAAATACATACCTGGGTAGTAGGAAAATGATTCGATCAGGACAACTTTGAGTTAACAAAAGGCCGTAGCTGCCTCAACATCTTAAAGAGAACAGAGCATGTTGTCTTTCAACTTGCTAGCAGACTGCTTGATAAATCTTTGGATTGATCAAGGGTTTCAACAGGAGGTTGAGGCACAAGGCTAGATGGGTGGAAGGGGTTTTGAGGTTCAGGTTTGGAGAAGTAATAAATATTCCAGCAAATGCACACAGACCCAAAATGCACCTTACAGCCACGGAGAGGATCTGAAAATTGACCTGTAAAACACGAGCTATATCTCTGTAATAACTCACTTTCTGAAGAAACAACCCATGATGAAGGTAAAGGGGATAATTTCGGTTCTGGGTTTTCAAGGGTTTGATCTGATTCAAAACAGTTTGCCCAGAATCACTCACGCAAAAACCTGTCTCTGGGATGCAATTATGGGGTCAACCTAAGCAGTCTTCTCTGGCAATAATGAAACCAAAACTGACTCTGAACACCATGGGGGTTAAATTCACCCTACAAGAGCCAGGAGAGAACACACAGTGGACAGGGGTTTGGGCAGGGTATATAGAGGACTGATGGCTCACTGGCTTCCCTGAAAACCAACAGAGGTAACCCGAGATACGAGGTAGGCAATAATGTCTAAGTGTGCGAGGGTGGTGGAAGGCAACAACCATGAAAAATAGTCATATCCAAATGTACAATCGACGACGCGTATGGTGATTCAAATCACTATTGGTATATGTTAAAAACAATGCCAATAACCATTGAAAAATTATGATAAGTCAACCTGAATATTTGCACAACAATAATGTTTGCATGATTTAAAACCAAAACAATGTTTCGAATATAGAACCAAGGATTCGATCATTAAAGGTATGCTTTGTATAAAACCATTGAATTAAGGGTCTAGTCGCCATATTAAAGTGTTGTTATGAAACCATTGAATTCAATCAAAAGCAATAAAACATCAAACCACCATTGAATCAAGGACTCAATCACAATCTAGAATATCATCACAGTGTCATAAAAATGAAATCATATTAACAACAAGAAAATGCCAAATGAGTAAAGGTTTTGGTGTCTTGCCAACTGTGTGACCATAATTGAATTGGAAATGCAATGAACACATAGAAAAGAGTAACCATAATAATCCAGTGACAATTTTAAAGCCATTGACGTGACTTCGAAATAAAAGTTTTCACGCTTGCAGTTGTGAAAACGACAACAAAAGACAGGTGTGCAAATGCACAAGATAATAGTGTTGCTTTATTCAAACGATTGTGATGAGAATCAAGGGTTCCAAAATAGTTGCGTAGGCAGCTTATAAGGAAGGGATAAAATTGCGAAATGGCTGCCAACAATGGCGACACACTGGTAGAAGCAGTTATCTCTGCCAAAATAACAAATTCAGATTATGATAACAAGAATAATTCAAACTCAAAAACAACCAGAAAATTGTTTAAACATCATTATTAATCGAATAATCCAAGAGTGTTTAAAGGATGAAAACTGATAACAGTCTTAAGATAAGCGAACCAAGATATTAAAGATAAAATCTCCAATACTGTTGATAGGGCCACTGCTACTAGCAGGCATTCATAGTCTTGATAGGGTTTCCATTTAACCCACTCTGATATCCGTATCCTTCCAAGAATTTCCAGATCAGAATAAAAGAAATTTTAAGGTCAAGAGATTTCATACTTACGAATTTTCATATACCCGACATTGCTTCACTGCCAGCGGGCCTGTTCAATACCCCGACGAAGTTGTCTTGGCATCATGCATGCATTTACCCGCTGCCAACAGACCTATTCAGCATCCCGACGGGATTACAAGCACTTCCCACAGCTCTTTTATGATTTAATTTTTTAAAGATATATAAATGAGGGGGGTGATGCTGAAAATTATGATATTTTGACATATTTTTACATGGGTTGTTTACAAAACCGACCTTCGAAAGTAGGGACACATCCTCTAAGGTATTCCCTTAAGGAATAGGGACAGCGTAAGAAGATAATGGATGATCATGACAATCTTTACTTAAAGATTGAAATCAATAAACTTGTTTCAAACAACAGTCTTTTCTCAACATGGCAGTAAATCTCAAAAGCATATCACAATTGATGTTTAGACAACTTTTTAGCAGTCATTTCAGAGAAAGAATTTTCTGTTTTCTTTGTCTGACCAGTTCATAATGCAGGTATTTGTATTTCAACAGCAAAACTAGTAAGAATAAGGGAGAAATCAAAACACACCAGCGAAGAAGGACTTGAAAGCCAAGAAATCCAAAAAAAAAAAAAATATGTACAGAAGGTGCATATGAAAACCTCATGCAACAAATCCCTTGGGAGGCTAAAAAAGTAGGAAAATCATGTTTGAAGCGAAAGCAGTCTTACTCGTGGTACCTTGGGTCAGGGTTGATTCATATTTATTTATCTCTTTACTTTCCATTTAAGATTTTCATGACGATACTGCGTTTTTGAAAATAAATGTTCAACTAGAAGTAAAGAGAAAAGGATCAAGGGGACTTCCCTAACAACAACTGTATTATGGTTCTTGTGGTGTGCCCACTTGCGTTCATGACTGCATTAGTACAAAGAGAAATAGTGAGAAATAAAACTACAAGAAAACCTATTCCTAAACCTACCCTAACTATTAAATAAACCAGAATACTACGTGAAGTCATGTTTCCAATGTAGCCATCGGAGTAACTCTAATCCTGCAATGGAACCAAGATCAAGCATTACTAATAAGAATGGTAATATATCAACAAATGACAGAAACATATCACACTTACCTTCATAATATCATCTAAAAACAAAGTAAACATGATCTTACCATTCCCTTGAATATTCTTGATGTATGAATCCTCCAGCGATTGTGCAATCTTGTCGTGATAAGGGTCATAATGGCATGGGCGAGTGTAAGTAGTTTTGAAAAACTTGTCAGGATTACGAGGAAATGGAATAACCATCAACCAAGGCTAAAATGACCCATCCTCCTGATAGTTCTCTAAGTGTTCATTAATTTCTTCACATGGAGGATCTAAAAGAAATATGTCACGCCTACTTTCAAGATACTTAGGTAAAAAGAAAGCAAGCACAACTTTGTCTTTATTATGAATTTTTTTTTTATATGAATATTTGAGCCATCCTAATATCCTGTCAAAAAAATAGGGATGCAAACCAAGACTTTGATGAAACGAATATACCAATGGGAAACTTATCATAGTAGGATTCGTGCAATCAATTGGATCATTGGTTTGAATGTTTCCTTCGATGCGATTGATCATTTCAAAATGTGAAGTATAAACATTAAGATTCGAGATAAGGAAAGAACGAATATGAAACTTAGAATGTTTGATCTCTATAAGATATAATGCATTGTCCTTTTCAACAATAAACTGTGTAAAATCATCTCGCAACATGTCATTTTCCCATGTGAGTGATGAAAGTGAACAAGCGTCAAATCCAGTTTTATCAATGTTATGCTCGGAATTAATTTCACCAAAATTTAGCATATCGAAAGGATATGATTGTGGTGGAAATGAGTAGTATGTTGTAGGTAAGATGTCAAGTCCACTAGAATCTAGAAATAGATCAAGATATAAAGAATAAAAGGAATCATAAATAAGAAGATGAAAAGAATCTCTTGAACTATGATACTTAACAATGGTATTCTCAAGACAATTCTCTTCACTTTCTTTAAAACTCTCACTCTGTTCTGGTGACGAATTCCTCAACATAATATGATCATCTAGATTTTCCTTTTGTGTGATAGATAATTCAAAATTTATGTGACAAACATCTAGTCTTTCCTGTGAACAAAGTGTGTTTTGAGGATGAAGGTTTAAAGTTTCTTCTTCTAGTTGCGTAACTTCTTCTCTAATCAGTTTCATAGGATTACTAGAACATTCAAAACAATTTTTGTCACTTAAGTGCTCTTCAATGACTGATTTTAAATGTTGATTAGAGAATGAGTTAGAAGAATGAGGGTATTCACCTTGAGCCAGAAATGAATCATCTTCCATGGTAGTCTTAGACTGAAAATACAATGATTCAAAGGAAAAACCAATTTGGTTGTCAATAAGAGCATGATCAATAGATTTTACTTCCCTGGCTTGTTCAACATTATTGGAAGAATTTTTCTCATCTTGTGAAGAAGATTGTTCTTGCAGTTGAGTAATAGGATTTGAAATTGGTTCTTCATTCGTGATTGAACATGATTGCATGGAAGGGATGGAAGTATCATAGAAGAGATTTAATGCCAATGACATGTCATCGAGATTAAATTTACAGAGCATATAGACTCTTGTAAAAAAGTCTTCTGAAGATGAATCATCGTTGATTAGCGAAGTATGAAATTCTTCACATAATTGATCAAAATCATAAATTTCAAAAGCATCTAGAAACTCATCTACAAATTGAAACCAATAAAAAATGTGACATGCTGGAAAGGATTCAAACCAATGTTTGATCCGACCTCTGAAAGTAAAAGAAAAAAGTCTGCATAAAACTCTTAAATCTGAGATGTCATGTTTGATGCATTTGCACCAAAACTTGTTAAGGTGGTCTTTAGCAGATATATTGCCTTCACCATCAAAGGTGAGTTTGGACAAGCGAGAGACTATCTCATTGGGAATATTGGGTAATGAGAAGTTGAAAGCATGTTCCGACACAGTGATTTGGGGAGCCATGGGGGAAATTGAATACATTTCAAATAAAGGCTCCTACAAGGCCAGCTTGTCAGTCAGCCCTCCTTCTAGCACCATTTGTTGACGGGATAAAATGAATGCTCGCCAACTGGAAGAGTGGATCCGGTCCAGGATTGTCTAAATAACCCAAGCCGTTTGGGATGATCCACCCTGACGGGTTTAGTGGCTCCGTTGGCCGATCTAAGTCCTAGGAAAATGAAAGAAAACTACACTAAGAAACTAATCTAAATGAAAACAATAACTAAACAAACTAGTAAGCAAATCTAAAATAAATATATGCAATCTATTATCTATATTATGTAGCAATAATTCTATAAAATTAAATGTTCAATTATCAACAGAATTAGATTCAATTACAAATATACAATATTTACAGATTACAGATTTAAATGAAAACCTGCAAAAATCATTTGTAAACTGTCCTAAGACAACAAAGCTGTTGTTTTTTGATTTTTTATAATTTTATGAGAAAGAAATTAAATAAAAACTATCTAAGATAAGCAACTA
>ML793919.1:352373-369329 GCA_009831015.1 Picea engelmannii
TATATATATAAACTACTTAAATAACACTAATAAATTAACTATTAAATAAAAAAAAGAAAACTAACCTGAAGTAACGCTTCAGGTTTGTCTTGTATACTGTAGTTGATTTAGCTGTTTTGTGGGAGGAAACCCGCACCAGATTCTCCACAAGCTTCTCATAAACAGGAAGCAACTATGCTCTTTAAATATAAATGACAGGACAAACAAGACATAAAAAATTACAGCGATCTCATAATTTACAAATCATCGCATTTAGATAAATCTTTGTGCAAAGATTTGTACAAAATGATTCAATTAACGAAGAAGAGAAATCTTTAATTCACTAAATTGAAACAGAGTAAATGTTGTATTTTTAAAATAAGAGAGATCAGATATGGACGACACATAAACCTAATCACATCAACTTGCAATGAATTACGATAGCTAAAGTAGTCGATAATTAATTGCAAACAGATATGAATAAAACTTGAAATAAAAGATTGATATATTGAAAGCTAAAGATGTTACAAGACATCAACTTTCATCCCAATCTGTATTATAAATCCATAGTCTGGTTCTCCCAACAGTGATGATGATGGGTCCATTACAAAAAATAACAAGTATTTAAAGACCACAGGGTAAAACATCCCTGTGGGAATTATCAAAAATAGTTTACAAAAAATCTGGGAACAATCTCCCAAGTCTCTATTTCTGCCTATGACTAACAACCTGAAACAAAACTACATAATAAAAAACATGTTCTAAATTTCCATAGCATATCCAATTTGTCACTGAAATTCGTATGCACCTGAAAGTGGACAAGAATACACAAGTTTAGATAATGTTTTATTGGTAAAACTAACAAAAATCTAAATTTTAAGACTAGCTAACAGAATCAAACGATTCTATAGCTAGTCTAATTTGCAAACAAAATCATTTTTAAATCAATCCAAATGATAACAGAAATATATTCAACCTACTAAAACAAATCTTTAATTGCTAATTGAAATCAAATGAAATCATAATTGAATCTATTTCAATCGAAACAAATTATAATTGATTTGTCAAACAAATTTTGGGTATGAATTCAATACAGAAAAAATCGTTTATATCAATCTAGAACTTAGAAAAATTGTTGTTGAATCAAAACAACACTAACAAAATGGTTTTTTGTTTTTTTTTTAACTATTCAAAACTAACAGAACTATATAAAACTAATTCAGAGTCAATTCAATCATTTATAGTAACTGAAGAACAAGGAAATCGTACCAAATCTGTTCACTCAAAACACATCTATATTTGATTTTAGCAAACAAATCTTCAAAACAAAATAGTTTATACCAATCCAGAACGAAATCTTTTTATACTAATTTAAATAAAAACAAAATCATTTATGGTAATTTGAAAATAACATAATTGTTTTGAATCCGTTAAAACGAACAACACTAATGGAAAGCGAGACTAATTAGTTATATTAATTTAAACCACCTCTTAAAACAAAATCGATGTTGAAATACATACCTGGGCAGTAGGAAAATGATTCTATCAGGACAAATTTGAGTTAACAAAAGGCTGTAGCTGCCTCAACATCTTAAAGAGAACAGAGCCTATTGTCTTTCAACTTGCTGGTAGACTGCATGATAAATATTTGGATTGATTAAGGGTTTCAACAGGAGGTTGAGGCACAAGGCTAGACGGGCGGAAGGGGTTCTAAGGCTCAGGTCTGTAGAAGTAATAAATATTCTGGCAAATGCACATAGACCCAAAACATACCTTACAGCCACGGAGAGGATCTGAACATTGACCTGTAAAACACGAGCTAGATCTCTGTAATAACTCATGTTATGAAGACACCGCTCACGAAGAAGGTAAAGGGGATAATTTTGGTTCTGGGTTTTCAAGGGTTTGATCTGATTCAAAATCGTTTGCCCAGAATCGCTCACACAAAAACCTGTCTCTGGGATGCAATTACGGGGTCAGCCTAAGCAGTATTCTCTGGCAATAATGAAACCAAAACTGACTCTGAACACCATGGGGGTTAAATTCGCCCTACAGGAGCCAGGAGAGAACACACAGTGGACAGGGGTTTGGACAGGGTATACAGAGGACTGATGGCTCACTGGCTTCCCCGAAAACCAACAGAGGTAACCCGAGATACAAGCCAGGCAATAATGTCTAAGTGTGCGAGGGTGGTGGAAGGCAACAACCATGAAAAACAGTCATATCCAAATGTACAATTGATGGTGCGTATGGTGATTCAAATCACTATTGGTATATGTTAAAAACAATGCCAATAACCATTGAAAACTTATGATAAGTCAACCCGAATATTTGCACAACAATAATGTTTGCATGATTTAAAACCAAAACAATGTTTCGAATATAGCACCAAGGATTCGATCATTAAAGGTATGCTTTGTATAAAACCATTGAATTAAGGGTCTAATCACCATATTAATGCATTGTTATGAAACCATTGAATTCAATCAAAAGAAATAGAACATCAAACCACCATTGAATCAAGGACTCAATCACAATCATTAGAATATCATCACAGTGTCATAAAAATGAAATCATATTAACAACAAGAAAATGCCAAATGAGTAAAGGTTTTGGTGTCTTGCCAACTGTGTGACCATAATTGAATTGGAAATGCAATGAAAACATAGACAAGAGTAACCATAATAATCCAGTGACGATTTTAATTCCATTGACGTGACTTCAAAATCAAAGTTTTCACGCTTGTAGTCGTGAAAACGACAACAAAAGATAGGTGTGCAAATGCGCAAGATAATAGTGTTTCTTTATTCAAACGATTGCGATGAGAATCAAGGTTTCCAAAACACTTTCGTAGGAAGCTTATAAGGAAGGGATAAAAATGTGAAATGGCTGCCAACATGCCACCAACTCGTCCTTCCTAGCCTTGATCCCCAAGGGAAAAAGTGCCTCTTCCTTTGACAGGTTCCGACCCATATCTCTCTGCAATGTATCATACAAACATTTGGCAATATTCATTGAGATCATATTGAAGCCAATATTGCCCCACCTCATTCTCCCAAATCAAGGGGGATTTGTTGAAAAAAGGAAGATTTCCGACAATATAACCCTAGTCCCGAAGGTGATCCACACCAGTTTCCAAAATGGAGAAAAGGTATGGTTATTAAAATATATATGGAAAATGAATTTGATCAACTAAATCATAGTTTCCTTTTTGAAGTTCTAATTTTTTTTTACTTTCATCAATCTTTTATATCTTGGATCAGAGCCTGCATCTCCACTCCATGGATAATTGCTTTAAAAAATGGTAGGCCTGCCCATTTTTAAAAAGTATTTAGAGGTTTAAGAAAGGGATGCCTGCTTTCTCCTATGTTGTATGTACTAATAGAAGAATCGTTGAATATAATATTATAACATGAAAGGAGAACATGCTCCATCCCAGGTTTGAAGATCCCAAGAGGAGTCAGGAGAATGAATCATTCTCAATTTGTGGATGACACCCTACTTCAAGGAGATGCCTCTCAAATTAGGGCCAGTTGATTTAAATTGGTTTTGGACCAGTATGGTGAAGTCTCAAGAGGAATTATAAAAAAAAAAAAGAGTCAAATATATGCATGGAATATAAAAGCTAGTGCTCTTGTGAGATTTTCCAGTTTGCTTCAATTTCTTTCTCAGTGGATTGGGAATTCTTAAAATATTTAGGCACACCAATTATCCTGAATTCTCTTTCAGGGGAGGCATGGAAAGTCACCCTACAGAAGATAAAAGACCAATTTGAATTTTGGGGAGCAATATGGTTGAACCCGATAGGCCGATTCGTTTTGGTGAAATCAGTCTTATCTTCTTTCCCCATCTTTCAATTCTATCTCTATTATCTCCAATGGGTATAAAAAAGGCAATATCTCAAATAATTCACAAATTGCTCTGGAAAGGGGGCAAAGACAATGATTTTTTTTTTCATATGGTCAACTAGAATACAATTTGTGCACCTAAAGAACATGGTGGGTTAGGGGTCCAGGACCCTAAAGAGATAAATCTTGCATTAGGTGCAAAAATTATTTGTAGATTGATAATTGGTGGTAATTATTGGTGGAACAAAGTAATTTGCCACAAATATATTTCAATAAATCGAAGGCTATGCTTGGACATATACCCTGATCATCAATCAGGTTCTCCTATTTGTAAATTAATAAGATCCTCTTTTCCTTTATTCCAATAATATCTTTCCTAGAGCCCAGGGAATGGAAAGAAACTAAATGTTTGGGAAGACTGATTCTCTGCCTCCAGGATCTTAAAAGACATCTCATTCTTGGGTCTTGTTCGGACCTGGCTAACAAATCAGGGCAAAATTTCCCTTTTTGAGATCTCAGAATGGCATAGTAATGGATCTTGGAAGGGGTGGAACTTGGGAGAGTTCCCTCCTAATATCTCTCAAGCAACTCATTCATTCCTCCTTCTTATCAATGGGTCGGATCCTGTTCACCTTCATTAGCAGGACAATAGGGGTTGGGGCAGTTATGGTTATTTAGTAAAGGAAGGGTGTAAGCTCCTAATCAAGCAATCCTAGTTTCCAGAAAAGTCCAACATTTGGAATGAGATATGGAATATAGACGGGCTCCCAAAGGTTAATATTTTTGGATGGAAATTAGCACACAATAAGTTGCTCACATGAGAAAATTTTCTCAAAAGATGTATTCTGGTACCGTTTGGATGTGCACTATGTAGACAAGACCTTGAATCATCATCGCATATATTTATGGATTTTATTTTCTCCAAACAAGTGTGGCATCTGGTATACTCATAAATAATGCATAATATTGTATGGCCTTCAATGTGTAGAGATATGATTGGGAAATGGAGTAAAGTTTATAAGGGTTCCTTTTCCAACAATTCGACCTTTCATTGTGTATGGAAGGAATCCATTGAATTTTTGTGTTGGGAACTATGGTTGGCAAGGAACAAAGAAATTTTTTAAAATAAATTGCTTCTCCCCCCTTCTGTAGATGTTCATGCGATGGTCCAATTGGGGGAATATCTCACATCATGAAGAATAAAAGTTGAGAAAATTGAGCAAATAGAAAAATCAAAAGAGATTTGGATGTCTAAAATGAATGTCAAAATTTTCCTTTCCTCCAAAATAACCCAAAGATCATTCTAGAAGCTTCGGGCTTCACCTCAAGAATACAATATTTGGATTTCTTCTCAATGAGGATCCATCTTGTGTTTCATAAGGGCTTCAAAAGGAAACCCAAGGGAGTCAAGTGTGGGAGGGGTGTTATATGGCTCTAGAGGAAATAAAATCCTAGAATTTTCTTGGAACTTGGGCAATACTTCAAACAATATGGTTGAAGCCTATGTGGTTTATCAATGGATATTCTTAACACGGGAAAAAAATAAACCATATAAAAATAGTGGGTGATTCAAAAAACATCATCCATTATTTCATTATGGGATCTACTCCTAAAGATTCCAAACTTAAGATAAATATTGAGTTTTCTAGAGAATTTTAGCAAGGAGTGTGATCAATATGGAAAGAATATTTTTGACTTGATCAAGCAATGGTGCTCACGACCTAAAAAGTTCAGAGTTCATTCTCACAGCATATACTCAATCTCATCACTAGAACCACAGTTCATGTATATATCCATGATGATGTGCAGACTTTATGGAAAGGAGAACACAACCCATTTCTTTCTACCATGGGTACCCATTATACACACAGTGGCGGAAGGTTATTCTTTTGACTAGGCCAAGATATTGTCAGACAATCTGGCTAGTGAAATTATAGAATACCAGACAAAGAAATCTAAAGGACAATCAACTTCGTTCTTCATGTCAGCCTATATTATGGATGCCATCTGTTTCATGAGGCCTTTCCACTAATGGGCTAGAGCTGGACTCCAGACAGTGCATAACCAATTCATATTTATCATTCAAAACCCTCGGAAGACAAGACGACAGATTTATTTTATGAAATCTGTAATTGGGTAGTGGTTTCAATGCACATTGCTATTTTTGGTCACTCACCTCCTAGAATTTCAAACACAGTTGTGGCTAACCTGGATAAAGTGGCATAATGGTACATAGAGGAACACTTCTCTTATATCAGAGTTTTCATTTTCTCAGTTCCCCCATATGCTTTACCACAATTTTTACCAGACGGATTGGTGTGCCACGAGGTCACACAACAAACTGTACTCGATGGGATTAGCAAACAGCTCAAAGTAGTGCAGAAAAAGGTATGGACATTGTTTCCCTTACATATTGGTGCATTTTATTTATTGGATTTCAGCCACTCCAAAGTGGAGGCTACAGACTTAGAAGAAATAAAATTGGTTAACATTGAATTTAAGAAGAATGACCCACACAAGGTCATGGGTAACCATATGGTGAGTTGAAATCTTAAAAAATATGAACATGAAGAGTCCCCTCAGGATGGAATGTTCCGAGGGATGAGATCTTACCAAGAATTTCTGAGCCAAGTTCGAGCTCTATTATCTGATAAAATGATTGTCTTTTACAAATTTTAAAAGCACCAAAGAAGTAGTCTTCCAAAAGTATTACAAGGGAAAAACCCAATGTCTCCAACTACGCAGCAAACAGACACCCAAAATCCAGAAGTTGTAAGTTCCAACAAACAAGAAGCCCTGTAAAACTTAGAGAAATCTGAGTTCTCGAATCAAAAACAAGATATCCCGGAGATAGAGGTATCGGATAACCAGGCCAAAGATCAAGAAGAGACACTAGAAAAGAAAGGAGAATATAGGCCACTGTATTCACCAGATAAATCAACTAAAGATGAAATGGGGAAATAGTTATCCACATAAATCAACAACCCCATTCCAGTTGTCATACCATTAGAGTTCACAAGAGGAAACTCCAATGCATAGGAAATATTCATTGGAGATCTCATGCCTATCACTATTGAATAGATACCTCCTACTGACTTCTTTTTTAGTAAGAAAAGGAAAGTTGTGGTGAAGAAAGAGATAGACCAGAAAGAAGGTGCAACTGTCAAAAATCACAGAGTACTATTTGATGGACAAAATTTGGAAGAAGAAGAATTTGCTACTGAGGTAGTAGGCTCTTTGGGAGCTTTTGCAATAGCTAACCTATTCTCAGTTGAAGATTTGAAAGAAAAAATAAAGCAAAAGAGTGAGGTGATAAGTCAGTTGCAAAATCAAATAAGGACCATAGAAAAGAATGTCAGAGATTAAGTAAATAAAGGGTTGGAACAAGATAGAGATAGTAATAAACAAGAAATCCAACTGCTCAAGTCCAGTCTTGATGAGATGCATAAGAATGTGCAAGTGAGCGAAGGATGGGCTATCCAACAAGATGAGTTGGTAAAACAATTATTATTGGCTGGAATTATTCAATGATGTGAACGCTAAGGTTGGATATTGTAATCCCTATCAATTGTTCGCAGTCAATAAAAAGATTCATGCACTACCTCTGGTTCCAGTTAAAGTTGAAGCCCCATTTCAACAATGGGGCCTTGATTTCATTGGTGAAATAAATCCGCATTCTAATGCTCAACATAAGTGGATTTTGACTGCTACCGATAATTTTACCAAATGGGTAGAAGCCATTCCTACATGAAACACAATAGATGCAGTGGTGACCAGTTTCTTGGAAGAGATCACTCTATCAAGATTTGGTTGTCCTTGAAAAATAGTTATTGATAATGTTCAAGCATTCAAACCCATGGCCATGATAAGTTTTTGTCAAAAGTACAAATTGTACTAGGACATTCTACAACTCAATATCCACAGGGTAATGGATTAACCGAGTCATCAAATAAGATCTTGATAACCATAATTAAAAAAGTGTTGACCGAAAATAATAAAGCATGGCATGTACATTTGAGATATGCTTTATGGGCTAACAGAATAGGCACAAAAAGATCCATCAAAATGCCCCCATTCCATATGGTGTATGGTACTGACGTTGTTTTACCCATAAATCTTGTGTTGCCTATAATGAAACTCTAGCAAGACTCAAAATAATAGACAAATGACATCACCAGAAGAATAAAAAAAATGATTGAAGTTCAACAAAATTGGGATGAAGTAGATGAAAAACTACATAAGTATCAAGATAACATGAAATCCCTGCTTGACCAGAAAGATAAAGATAGGGAATTCCTCTCGGGTGATTTGGTTTTAAAGTGGGAAGCTAGGAAAGAAGATGCGAGGAAGCATGGTAAGTTTGATCGGATCTGGTGTGGACCGTATAAAATTTCAGCCTCTTAAGGAAAGAACACATTTTTGTTAAAAAATCTTAACGGGAAAGATTCTTAACGCCCCTATCAATGGGCGCTACCTCAAGCATTTCATGCAGTAATACAGTTCCAAAATCGCATTGTACATATTAGTTTGGTTTTCACTTTTTGTTATAATTTCTGTCTTTTTGGTAAGTTTTTATTTTCACTGTAAATAGAAACAGGTTAGTTGATTTCATTATTATTATTATTATTATTATTATTATTGTGAGTATTGATTCCTACTAGAGCTTATCTCTTGGTTATCAGCCTGTATCCTGCAATGAGATGAATACATGCTGATAACCAAGAGATAATCTCTAGTAGGAATCAATACTCGCATTGAATTTCTCTCAAAATAGGTGATAAACTAACATTTTGCTTGGCTGAAAATATAGAGAAAATTGGAGGTATGAACTTCTGCCCTGCCGACCCAAGTTAAAATTTTCAAGAAGATATTAATGAATATGACAGACGTTTCATTTGCACTAATATTGTCACTTTATTTACAGTTAGAGGGTTACAAGATTACAACATAATTCTCAAGTTTTCCTTGTGGATTAAAAAAAAAAGAGTACAATAATAAAAATATAAAAAGAAGGTTTTTAAAAGAAGAAATCTAGCAATAAAAAGAACTTTTCTTCCTAGTCTTCAAAGAGGAAAAAAGAGCTTCAATTTAACTATGAAAACTTAAGAACAAGTCTTCGACTTGAGAATAGGCAAGAATTCTTCTGATATTCCTGATTTTAACTGAAATACAAAGTATGTTTGAGTTAATCCTAACTAATTTAGTCATTTTAGAGAAAATCAATGCGAGTATTGATTCCTACTAGAGATTATCTCTTGGTTATCAGCCTGTATTGAAGGATACAGGCTGATAACCAAGAGATAATCTCTAGTAGGAATCAATACTCGCATTGAATTTCTCTCAAAACAGGTGATAAACTAACATTTTGCTTGGCTGAAAATATAGAGAACATTGGAGGTATGAACTTCTGCCCTGCCGACGCAAGTTAAAATTTTCAAGAAGATATTAATGAATATGACAAAAGTTTCATTTGCACTAATATTGTCACTTGATTTACAGTTAGAGGGTTACAAGATTACAACATAATTCTCAAGTTTTCCTTGTGGATAAAAAAAAAAATAATAATAACTTTTCTTCCTGGTCTTGAAAGAGGAAAAAAGAGCTTCACTTTAACTATGAAAACTTAAGAACAAGTCTTCGACTTGAGAATAGGCAAGAATTCTGCTGATATTCCTGACTTTAACTGAAATACAAAGTATGTTTGAGTTAAGCCTAACTAATTTAGTCATTTTATCAGACTTAAATTGATTAAATTAGCTCAAGGAAAGCCCCTGGAAAATAAAAAAATCCTCAAAAAACTTCCAAGTAAACGAAGGTGTTTTGATAGTCAGAAGAGGATTAGTCCAGAGTAATCAAAGTGAATTAACAGACCTCTAGTGCTAAAATGTAAATTGATATCATTCATGGTATATTTTATTATATAGAAATTTATTTCCCCCACTTCATGTTTTAAAATATAAGACAGATGGTGAAAGAAAATTACTTAATGATTACTCCCATCTAGTCCAAAAGGAGATGATGAAAGGAAATTCATTCAATGATTGCCCTCATCTCAACATTTAAATGAAAAATTATTAATTGAAGTGGTGAAAGAAAATTCAATATGGGAATTAAATAAATTCATTGGGGTACTAAACATGCTCGCTGGCAGTGAAGAAATATCTATCATATCTATAAGGTTGTTATACATGTATTATAACGTACTTTGGCAACTATTTCCTTTTTCAGGCTAGATCTACATTCTAAGCTAACGTGGGACTCCCTGTTTAAAAAATTAAAATCACTTTGCCTTGATGTGAATAAAATCGAACAAAGCCTGATAGATTGGTTAAGGTTGTTTTGATTGTATCAAGCAATTCTAAAATCAGTTTTAAGAAAAGGAAGCATTTTAAGCCTGAATTCAAGATTGATGAATGACTAAGTTTTGAAAATTTTCAGAGATATGAATGAAGTCCCAAGTTCTTCTATGTGTCTTCTTTATGAATGTGTTTCACATAGATGCAATAATGACTCCATTTATCCAATAAAGGCAGTCGATCTACTATTCTTCTCATCCTGCAAGGAAACAAGATCCCTAGATGGAGCCTATGTTGAAACATATATATTTTTCTAAAAACATTAGACTTAAGAATTTCATTTTGTTTAAATAAGGATAAATGCACACTTGGATACTACCGTCAATAAATTCTTATGATTAATCCAATGGTATAAAATATTTTCAAGTTATGGAGCCTCCCTTTCACTAAAAAGTCAAATCAATAAGACAACCTTCAAAGTATCGGGTTTTGGGGTTTCGCAATACTAACAGTTAGACATACACCGAACTCCAAATTCTCGATATGCAAAGTCGCGAAACTAGCTTGAATTCAATCAAGTTAATTAAACAATTAAAATGATTAACGATAATTAACCTTATCGCAACTTCGTGTTTCAGGAATATTGCCTCAAATGATAACTTAAACCCCCAATATGAGAAGTCGTGAAATCATCAATTAATCGTGATTATTTATAAACGCTAAACATGATTAATATTAATTCATCAATTGCGATTTTGTGATTCAGGAATCATAGCTTGAATTGAAATAGGTTAACCCGAGGCCCGAAACCCCAAAATGGATTAAGGTTAAACATAATTAATTAACGTATAAACTCGATTTATTAACAAAATAAAACAATTTTATTTTACCGTTGAGTTTATGATGATCTGTGATATGGGTGATTTCAAATTAAATTTATACTTTTCTGATCACGGAAATTGATCATTAATGATATTAAAAGGCCAGCCCGGGGAAATGATTTCAAATAAGATCCTTCTTTAATGCCCAAATATTTTTATTAAAAAAAATTAAACGTATTGTTAGTGAAGGTATATGCAGGTCGAGGTATTTAAGGCAATAAATAATTTTTCATTTTCAATTACTTTCACATTTTGGTAGAGCTTGCTTAGCGAAATACTCAGTCATGTGCATTTTCTATGACAAGTAACATGTTTTTAAGAACTGCTACCATGCCGCCATGCAAATAAGTTAAAGCAACTAGTGAGAGTTCAGGCCAGAGTTCAGAGGTTATCTCCAACACCTCACCCAGAATTATAAAAATAGTTAAAAACTGGACGAATGTATTCAACAGCCTACAGTATGAACTGGTAAACTACCCTGCTGCTTCAAACGACAACGAAAAGGAATATTTATCTACCAAATACAAGACTATTGCTCAGTCAGAGATGCATAAGGTAGCAACAAGGCCAAGTCTTTTACCCTACAATGACATGATTCGATGGGAACTAGATCATGTGGATATCTCGACTAGAACTATATTCAATTCTCAGAAGGTATTTGTTGGGTCATTTCGGCTGGAACACATACAGGTGATGTATAAATTGTCTTCAACAACAAACTTCATTTACAATGCCAGTTTTCTAGAGAATTTTAGCAAGAAGGAGTGTGATCAATTTGGAAAGAATCTTTCCGACTTGATCAAGGACTGGTGCTCATGCCCTGAAAAGTTCAGAGTCGATTCTCATGGCATATACTCAATCTAATTGCTAGAAACACAGTTCACATATATAGCCATGATGATTTGCAGACTTTATGGAAAAGAGAACACACCCATTTCTTTCTACCATGGGTACCCATTATACACACAGTGGTGGAAGGGTATTCTTTTGACTGGGCCAAGATATTTTCGAACAATCTGGCTAGTGAAATTACAAAATACCAGAAAAAGAAAGTCAAAGGGCAATCATCTTCATTCTTCATGTCATCTTATATTATGGATACCATTTCTTTAATGACACATTTCTCGCTTGTTAATGCTCTGTAAATTTCCTAGAGGTTGTCAGAAAAGAAGAAATCTACGGGAGGTAACTTTATCCAACCACTTTGAAGCTGGGATCTAGCCCTACTAGCTTCAGAGAGGGATATCTCTGTATGATTTAGATATGTTTCGAATTTAAAATATTAGGCTAGGTGAATAAAATATGTTTGTTTTGTTTGTTGTCATTTTCGTTGGGTTGGCTGAGAGAGATTTACACATCCATTGGGCTATGGGGTCTATATTATGAAATAAAATCTAAAACAGAAAACGAAGAAACCTTTCACAGGGTGAGATAATGCAATCGTTGGATTATTTTAGCAGAAAAAATGAGGAATAGCAGAAAAGGCAAGAAAGTCAATTACAACAAAGAAGCAATTAAGAATTTATTTGTCGTAAAATCAGAAGATGAAACACTAAAATCTTTTAAAGTCAGAAACAGGGTATACAAAGATAAATCCTGCAACGTCTGTTACTTTCAAAGATTAGATTTAGAAAATAGTGTGATAACTAAGCGATAATAACATTTAACTTAGAAAGGAAAACATCACCAATGAGTACACGCAAGAATCCTATGGAAATGTCTCTTTGTATTAATGGAAGATCTCTTGAAAAATATTACATTCTGGTAGCTCGCAGGGCGTAAAGATCAACCCTCGATACTTCAAAGTGTGAAGTATTTATAACCAAAAATTACAAATGATCCTGTCATTAAAGATCAGGACATGGAAAATCTAAATTTAGCTAACTAACTTAACAAGATACACAAATCTAGGAAACCGTTTGATGATGTGTTGAAACTTCATGCTGTTTTCTGGGTGAACCATTGGTGTGGCCTCTGCACAACCTCTTCTGACTAGATAGTTGACTGGGCTTGGATAGCTCATCGACTACTCGATCAGATTGCAAAGCTCTTCCCATCGAAGATGATTGGGAATGACGACTTTGAGTAACCTTCGGTAAACTTCATCCATCTTTGTGTACTTAGAAAAAGTTGGCTTGATGATGAAGATGTACCAAATCTCATGTTGTATGTTGATGTCCAACTGTAGAGAATCTAGGAATGCTTTGCCAGTGATACTGCCTTGTATTCCTGAAAATTTTGAACTATCCTTAGCCACAATGGCTAGTCTCTTTTTGTAATCGGGGAGCATCATCAATTTGTCATTTATCACCCTCAAACCAGGAAGACCCTTCTTCTGTAGAGCCTCGGTCTTGCTGAAAAACCTTTGCACCCCTAGGTCCACAGCCTAAACCTTTTCTTCTAGCTGTAGCATCAGTCCTCTCTTGGTTAGGACTCTCTTGACCTCAAGGATGGTCTCTGTTCTATCTTCAATTCTTAGATCTTCCAGCTCCTCTCTGGTTTTAGAATTCAAGAATTTGATGATTTCAGTAGCCTTTGTGGGCATCTCTCCCAGTTCTTCTCTAATCTTCTCGATGGCTTTCTTACTTCTTTGCACCAATTCATTTTGATAAAACATAATTTGTATCATTGGCCATATTTCATTTATGGACTTGGTGATGTCTGTCCAGACACTTTCTTTGACTTCGGCCAGTGTTTTGCCTACCACTGTTTGCTTCTAGAGTTGTTATAACTCTTGTTTGAGATGGTCTGACACTTGTTTTTCCTTGGAGAATCTAGTTTGGTAAGAAGATTTGAGTTCCTAGAGGTTCTCAATCTCCTTTTTTAGCATGCTAATCTTTGTTTCTTGCAGATTCATCTCCTCCATGGATTTAGCTAGTTCAACAGTCTTTTCCAGAGACGTCGGTGGAGTTGCCGATGGAATTTCTGCTAGGGACATTGTGCTCACTCCTAAGAGTGGAAATACACTCAATGGAATGACCTCCATGGGTTTTGACTACTCTTTCTCTTTCATTAGTTTCTCTAGTTCATCTTCCATTTCCTTCAATTGTGCATTCTGCTCCATGATGAGCTTGAGCATCTCATCTTTCTCCCCTTCTGTCTCTTCCATTTACTTTGCCTATGAGTCTACTATTGGTGGCAGCTTCAATTGTTTCCTCAGAGATTCTATGTTGGCATTTTTATTCTTGATCATCTCCTCGACTGCTTTCACATTCGAGGGATCATATCCGATCTTGAGGACCAGTTCCTCCAACGTCTTAATCCTGTTATCCTTGGCAAAGGATGATATTTTTTCCAACTTAAATTGCATCTGGACATTATTTAGAGATACTTGTAGTTTGTATGTAGCAGTGGAAGCATGTGCCAGTGTGGAGAAAACCATTTCTCCAATTTGTCTGTGCAGATCCATCTAATCAGCTGGATGTACATCTTTAGTCTGAAATTCAAACATTGCCCTTTTGTAATCAGTGATTACCTTTGGGTCTGGCACCTATGCTTGGAGAAATGCCATGTGAATTATACCCTTCTCAGTGTTGAATGCGGATAGAAGTCTGTGTTGTGCAGTTGATGTTTTCTTCTAAAACTGAGCATATGTGCTTCTGGTTAACATCTGATTCTTTTTCTTGATCAAATTGTATTTCTCAAAGATACTTAGCTTCGGTCCTATTTTGCCTGGCTGGTTGACTGGTGGAGTATCTATAGGCTTCTTTGTCAATACTAAGGTTATGATCTTCTTGTTGCTTGTACTAAGGAGTGATCAATCCACCTCCATCATTGTAGTGGATGGAATTGCCTTTTTTTCAGTCGTGTCAGGTGCTTATGTGGTTTTGGCCTCTTTGTGTGCAATTGAAACTCTTCAGATGATACTTCAGTGATAGAGGTCGAGGTGTCCTTCCTAGGCCTTTTCTCCTTTGGAGCCTGTGGTGTAGTCATATGTGAAACAACGACCGAAGGGTCCTATTGTTCTGCCTCAACTAGTGTGTTTGGCTCCCATTTTGTCTGGTTTGCAAACTTCTCTACCTTAGGCCTAGATATGTGAACATACGGGATATTCTTATTTTTTATCCTCATCTTGGAAATTATCCTGCATGGATCATAGTGCCACATGAAACTAACAAAAAACTTCATTTCTTTTAGCAGTCTGTCTGCTTCCTCCTCAGCACCTCGACTGTTGCAGATGAAAGACCCAATCTGCCCTTTTGATTCTGAGTTGTTGCTTCTTCTTCAAAGACACAAAATGTATATTGTCTGAGTTTATCATCTGCCTTATGTATTCCAGGGTGAAAATTCTAACAGGTAAGTACTTGGGTAGTTTATATGGGGCCAACTCACACCCATAGACTTTGATCTCAGTATGATTTTGGTACAGGTACCAATCACCAGTCTTTGTGAGGTCCGAGAGATGTAGAATCCTTTGAATTTCCTCATTAATTCTGGGTTCGGGTCTACCGCTAAGCATACTCACCACTGGGTGGTAGAACTGCTCAATGAATTTCTTGAAACTAAATTATGTGGACTTATGTCTGAGCAGAGAAGTCCATGTTGTTACTGCCTATGGTCTACCATCCTCGTCCATCTTCCGCATAGAAAAAGAAAATTTGTCCGCTTGGAAGAAAACGAACAGGTATGCCAGTATTGCAGAATACCGAAACATACCTTCTGTGGAGAAATTTATGAATTGTTCGTGAATGTTTTCCGCCAGGAATGTGTTGTAGTCGAACTGTGTAGTGGGTTTCTCATCGGTGGAGAAAATAGATAGAAATCCCAAAATGGGTTCATCTACCCATTGATCTGAAAAATATCCAAGCAAGGCACATAGTGACGTGATGACCCGGTTTCATTTTTTTGAGAACAAGGAGGAAGGATAAGGGGGTCTTGTAGTGAGGAGCTAAGTGGATTGTGGAAGAAAAAACTCAAAAATCTAAGCTCTTTGAGGAAATGACAGCTTCTGGTAGAGCTCTGTGATGATTTCGAGGTTAAAAGGTGAGGCAGATTCAGCTCGGGATATTTGCATCATTTGGTCGATGGTTTCTGGTGTGATGAGGAAAAGAATTTACCTAGACGAGGACACAATGGCTCTTTGTTTGGGGATATAATGGGCTTGGCACTTGAGGGTGAAGTCTGGGAAGTGGTGAATCTGGGGGAAACGATACAAGGGTAGGTTGGACTCCCAGAGCCCAATTTTGTCACTCTAGTCTAGGAAGACTTCTTTAAGCCATGACTGTAGGTATGCGAAGTTGAAATCACATATTGTGTCTATGATTAAGTAGTCTTTTTTGGACAGAGGAATCCTGTCGAGGTTGAGAGGAGGCGGGAGAAAAGGATTCTCCTCACCTTTTGTTCTTTTTGACTTTCGCACTATCACTGTAACAAATACCTAAAAATAAAACAAAGGTTAGCAGGGATGACTGTATATGTGGGTGACTGACTGTAACAGAGAGGAAAATGGGGAAAATTCTCTGGTGTGATGAATAGGTAAATGGTGAGGGAATGAAGGGTGAGGGTAGTTTTGAGCAAACAGATATTCGTTGGGCGCAGGAGACAAGTCAGTTGGTTAACGGATAAGTTATCCAATAATAAAAGGCCAACGGGTCATTTAGAGTGTGAGATGGTAGGTGACAATGATTAAAGCATACGTTTGAGTGACATGGCAGGTATTGATTAGGGGAAAAGACCATGGTGAAGGGACTTGCCACGGGTGAACGAGGGAGAAAGACTGACAGAGTTATGGGAGGTAACTCTTATGGAAAATGTGGATAATGATGTCATGAGGTGACGAGGTATGTCAGACAGTAATAGGTGGTGGGATTCGGGAGCAATGGATTCATGCCATGTATTAAATAGGGGCCTGCCAGAGAAAAATTCCATTCCGGACCCCCTCCACTGCTAAAGACAGATCGACCGAGGGGGTCCGAAAAACACCATGAGTCATTGATTTTCACGCTTCCTTCT
>ML793919.1:369433-390418 GCA_009831015.1 Picea engelmannii
ACCCCCCCCCCCCCCATCGTTAAAGGTAGAACGGTTGGGGGGCTCCAAAAATACTTGACCACCATAGATTTGGGCACGAACATCTGAGCCGTTGATACATGAGTTGTGCATAATTGTGAGCGTGAAGGCATATGCACCCAGAAAACCTTAGGATAAGTGCATATCGTGGGTTTTCCCAAGATTTTCTATGTTTCTATAACCAAGGGGTTAGACATCAAACCTTTTAAACCTCAAAGACATGGTTCAACATTTATCATCAAGCTGGTTTTATTGAAATAAAGCAAACTACCCTATGTTCTAACCTAATTACCTATGACAATTAGCCCAGATTAAACTATTGGACTAAGAAATTACTCTATCCTGGGGCTATCTGACCAAGATTAGACAGTCTGGTCAGATTTATTCACTAACTAACCTAGATCACTTGGCTAAGATTAAACAGTTTAGCCAAGCTTATTCACTACTCCTATCGACATCAAATTAAAAGAACTTGGTCATGCTTGAAAGGTATGGACCAAGTCATTGTTATTGCATGGGGCTCTATTGAATTTCTTTTATGCCCTCTTTTATTATTTTTCTTTTCTTTCTTTCTTTTTTCTTTTCTTTTTCCTCAAATTATTTTCAAAACAAAAAATCATTTGATAAACAAAAACACTAAAGAGATAACATTTTCAGTCACCAGTTGATCCTATAAATTATAGGGTTATAACAACGGCTCCACCTGGGGATGGTACTCTCCTTGTGAAGTGCCAAGATTCCTGATTCCTGATGTTCTGAAACTTTCTCCATAGTTTCCTTTGTTGCTTGATTGGTTTTATTTTGAAAATTGGAAGACAATGTTCAGTGCCTTAGGGCCTTCTCTCCGGGCTTCAACCCTCTGATCAAATTTATTCACTCAGAAACTTGCAAGTAAAATGAAAGTGGTTTGTACAATGGAAAGTGTGACTTTAGGTCGCTACTGAGGCAGTGAATAATGCTTCATCATTCTTCCATTTATAGGTCCTCCTGGCAGATCTGTCCCACCATTGTTGTTGAGCAAGAAGGAATTATTTCCTTTGAATGTTTGAATCATGTATGGTCCCTTCCATAGACTGTCGAATTTTCCATGCTTTCCCTTGTCTTCATTTCGGGAATCCCATATCATCACCAAGTCACCTAGCTCAAAATCATCTTCTTTGGTTCTTTTGTCAAAGATCTTCTTAATGCTTTCTTGGACTACCTGAGTCCTTTTGTATTCCCTAGACTGCTGCAAATAGATCATCTGGTTTATCCTTCTTTGGGAGTCGTTTGGCTCAGCTTGCATGTCTTGTAGCAATTTCATGACAAGAATTCCTAAGGAAGTGGGAAAAACAACTTCTGTGCCATAGACCAGCTGATATGGTGACATACCGATTGACCTTTTGGTGGTTAGTCTGTCGGCCCATAGTTCGAAAACCAACTTGTTATGCTAGGAATTTTTTTTTTCTTGCAAAGTTTTCTTGATAATGTTTACCAAGGTTTTATTTGATGATTCCGCCAACCCAATTCCTTGAGGTTAATAAGCTATGGAATGTCCCAGACCAATATGATATTGGTTGCAGAAATCTATGAGTTTATTAGATCGAAAAGCAGTTGCGTTGTCAGTTATAATCTTTCTAGGACATCCAAAATGGGACAAGATATTATTTTCAAGAAATTTAATAATGAAAGAATTAGTAGCTTGCCTGCTTGGTAATACTTCGATCCATTTTGTAAAATAATCTGTGGCAGTAAGAATCCACCTGTGTTGGCCCGAAGAGGGAGGATGTATTTCTCCGATGAAGTCTAATCCCCATTGCTGGAAAGGGGCTTCAATAGAGATTGGTTTGAGGGGCAGAGAAAGAAGTTTCTTTTTGCCCTCGAACATCTGGCATTTATGACATGAAGTCACTTTATGATGCACATTAATGAATAGTGTTGGCCAATAGAATCCAGCTTTGAGGATTTTATTAGCTGTGGTCTTCCAACTCAGATGACCACCACAGTCTCCTGCATGAAAATCCTACAATACTTTGTTAGCTTCATCCTTCAATAGACAATTTAACAAAATACCTCCAGGATCTTTCCAATACAAATTGCCTTCTAGAATGCAAAATTTTAATGCTTTCAATTTCAAAAACCTAGCTTTAGTTTTGGTCAGACCAGGGGGAGCTTGTAAATTATGCAAAACAAATATCAGGTCTGCGTACCATGGAGAGTTCAGAAATACCTCTTTCACGCTTGGAGTCACCTGCTCACCCTATTCATCTACTGCAGCTAAGAAATTAATGTCAAGAGCATGGAAATTTGATTCAGCCATTAACTTTGCTAGACCTTGACCTTTAATCAGTTTAGTAGGCTTAATCTCTATGTCATACTCTAGAATTATAGCAATCCATTTTCCTCTTCGACCATCTAGATTGTCCTGGGTTAAAATGTCTTTTACTACCACATTCAAAACATATGCAATGGTGTGGGAATGAAGAATATATACTCTAAAATATTTTATGGCTTTCACCAAGGAAAAAACTTGTTTCTCCATTATTTTATAATTCAAAGAAACATCTCTTAAATCTTTACTGAAAAAGGCTATGGGTTGTTCATACCCTTCGTTGTTTTTCTGTAGTAATACTACTGCAATGGTATGTTCATAGGTGAAAGAAAAAATATAAAAATCTTTGGTGAAGTCAGGACTGATCAAGATTGGAGCCTGTGTGAGTGCGCATTTGACTTGTTCAAAAGACTACTTGGACTCTGTGTCCCATTTTATTTTTGTGTCCTTTTTTAACATGTTTGTGATTTTCCTGAGAAGCTCGACCAGGTTGGGTATGAATCTTCGCAGAAAGTTTATTTTTCCGATGAAAGACTGTGACTCTTTGATATTTCTTGGGTGTTCTAATTTCTGAATGGCCTCGATTCTGCTGGGGTCTATCTTAATTCCTCCCTTAGAGATTATGTGCCCTAATAGTTTATCTTCCTCTAATTTGAAAAGGCTCTTCTTAGGATTCAAATAAATCCCAAATTTCCTGCATTTCTCAAAAACTTGTCTAAGATGTCGTAAGTTCTCGTCATCAGATTGGGAAAACACAGTTACATCATCCAAATAGATGACAATAAATTTGTCGAGTTCTTCCACAAAATCGATGTCCATTTCTCTCTGGAAAGTGGCTCCAACGTTCATCAACCCGAAAGGCATTTTCACATACATGAAAGTACCCCATGGTGCTGTGAAAGTTGTTTTCTCTTGGCCATCTGTGTGAACGAGGACTTGATTATAACATGAGAACCCATCCAGTAAGGAGATTCGACTGGATCCTACTACCTTTCGTAATATGTGGTCCATTTTTGGCAATGGGTCGTTGTCCTTCAGAGAGACCTTATTTAGGTTTCAGAAATCGATGCAAAGCCTGATTTCTCCGGATTTCTTTCGGGTTGGGACCAAATTTGAAACCCATTTGGAAAATCATAACGGAACTATGATTTTAGCATCGTACAATTTTTTGATTTATTTTTCTATCAGGGGAAGTAGCTTAGGATTGATTCTCCTAAGTTTCTATCTTAAAGGTTTTTGATCTTCTTTTATTGGAATCCTATGTTGTATGATGTTGGTGTCATAAGCTTTCAAGTCCTCATAACCCCAGGCAAATACGCCTGAATATTCTTTGAAAATCTCAATGTACTTGAGTTTCTGCTCAGGGGGTAATGAATTGGAAAGTTTTACCATCTTGGGTTTCTCTTTTGTCCCTATAGTACAATCTTCTACTTCTTGACCACTGGCTTCGATTTTCAATTTTTTAGCTACATCATTAAAATCAAATAGGTCTTCTAAAGGAACTAAACCCCTAGGTAAAACATTACTTTTTAAATGCAAAGCATCAAATTCTGTCTCATCCTCACCTAACTCTCCTGAATCTATCTTATTTACACTATCATTTCCAAAATCAGGTCTTTTTACATTTTCATCCTCATTTTCTAAGTCTATGTTTGTACACTCGAAATCATTTTTACATTGTAGAAAATCTTCAATTTTATCATCATTACCAAATACCTGCCAGTACCTGATGTTGTCTGGAATAGTTGGTCTACACTTCACCTCCACCGTGTATGGGCAAGTGGAATGAAAAGGTATCTTCCATGTGGCTGTTGACCTAGTTAATCCATCCGCTAAAATATTTTGTCCCCTAGGCATCACCTACAAATCAACTTCAGTGAAACATTTAAGGGCATCCAGAACAACATTCCTATAAGCTCTAAGATGGGGATGTTTTTCTGCATACTCACCTTTAATTTGTTTGATAATTAATTCAGAATCTCCCCTTACCATGATTTGTTTGGCACCAACCTTCTTCAATAGTTTCAGAACGAGCATCAAAGCTTCGTACTCAACTATGTTGTTAGTGCATTGAAAATTCATTTTGTAAGAATGGTTTTCTGAATACCGGGATCTTTTATTGTGCAACCAAATTCCTGCTCCAGCTCCTTCTTTTCTTACGACTCCATCAAATTCCATGCTCCAGAAATCTGCTAGCAATTCTTCAACTATCACATTTTTCTTTCTTTCTGCCTCGGTGATTTCTTGGCCTTCATTCGAACTAGATGTATCTTCTTCCAGCTGAGTGATTTGTTCTCCCATATCACCATCATTATATAGGATAAAGGAATCTAGGTTAGAATGTGTAGAGTACAGAGGATAGTTATGTGGCTTTTCCTGGCTGCTAACCATGTATTTCATCAACGTTTCTCTGTATAGTCTTCTCCGTTGCCCAAAAACTGGGATAGTGGCATACGACATATCCAACTGCAAAGTACCTTTCAATTTGCCTCCCCCAAGACCGAGACATCAACATACCATATTTCGGGGGAATGTCTGTGACCACAACATCCATGACCATGCTTTTTGTGGGAATCTGAACTAGGGTGATACACAAATCCTTGATCAAATCGATACATTTGACTTTGCTGGAGTCAAAAGAGTGTAAGTCCTTGTAAGGTATGGTAACCTCAAGTCCCAGTTTTTCCATCACTTCTTTAGGCATCAAATTATGGGAAGCACCTGAATCTAACATAGCATTATGCAGAATCAGGTCGTGTATATTAAGGATGATGTAAAAAGGAGTGAAAGCACCATTGTCAGTCTGACCATCCACCTCATGTCCGAACAAGAGTTCAGGTTGATCATCGGTAAGGTTTATAGTATCTGAATGATTCGTCGATCCAACAGTTAAGGCCTCTGTGCCTATGTCAGGTTCAATGCTTAGTGCTTTAATCACCTACGATCGGTAAGTGTCCTTACTCATCATCTTAGAAAGAGGAATGGGAATTTTCACTTTGTCTAATTCCCCTTCGAGGTTGAAAGGTATATGTGCTCTGCTTTGGCTCAACAGTTCTGATTTGTCCACCACAATCTTCTGGCCAGAATTATTTGGTGGGTTGATTGATGAAACCTCATTCCACGATGATATTTTCAAAATGGTAAGGTTTCTTTTTGTTGGAACTTCAACATTACCTTTTTCAGGGATCTTCTCGATAGAAGGTTCGGGGGCTTTCTTGGTTTCGACTATCTTCTTCATTTCGGTTATCTTTTTTGTGGAACTTCCATCTATCTTTTTACTCCGCAGATTGTACTGTCGGTGTACCTCCATAATGGCATTTTCAAATGCCTGCTATTTGGTATCTTCAGCTTCTTTTCTCACCTTTGTCTGAGAGAGAAGAAAAAGTTCTTGTTCCTCCTAGGTGAGGAAAATTGATTCATTATCATGAATGCCCATGAGGTTTATGTGTGTATCCTTCGGTTCTTCAATTACCACATCTCCTTCATCGGCATAATTTTCTTGTAGGGGCGGTATGATCTATTGATCAGGACCTCTCTATTCCCGTTGATCCCTATGATCTCTTTGCTTGATTTGGGGAGGGTTTCTTCTGAAGTTGGGATTCCGAATTTGAGGAGCTGGTGGGTTTTCTCTAGGAGGGTTTCTTTCAGATATAGTAAGTCTCTCCATCATTCTTTCCATTTCTCTGGATAAGGAATACAATTTGGAATCGAAAGTTGATGTGGAAGGTTCCTCTTTAATTGTGACTCTCCTCTCTATTCTCTGTCATGCCCTTTTTGCCAACAGGTTGGCCTCCACACTTATTGCGCTTTTCTACATGTCCTCCAAGGTGGTGGAGTTTATTTCCATTAATTGATATGACATATCGGCGTCGATACCGTCAGGGAATTTTATCAATGCCAAACCTTGTAGAGGTTTAATATCGGCTGGAATTGCATTGTACAGATTGTTGAAACAGGTGCAGTAATATTGTACTGTCTCACCTTAATTTCTTCTGATGTTTTCGTATTCTGACAAGATCTGGAGAGGATTTTTGTTTACCTCCCATCTGTCTAGATAAATTATTTGAAACGTTGTAAGGTCAATCACTGAAGCAGTGCATAATTCTTTGTACCATTTCTTAATGTCACCTATCAAACTCTGCGCAAACAATCTCATTTGAACGTCAACTTCATCTACTTCATGTAGGTCAAAATAGTTGTTCATTTTATCCACATGTTGTTGTGCGTTCAAGGGCCCTATTCCATCCAACTGTGGAATTATCATTTGATAATCCTGGGGCATAGCATGAAGAGGTGCGACCAACACCAAGGGGGCATATCTAGATGCCATGATGGGTGGAGGAGGCGGGACAACAATCTGAATGATCAGAGGGGTGGTGAAAGAAGATGAGGATGAGGAGGGGCTAGCTGGAATAGAGTGAGTGGTTTGAGGTTTAGCAGTGGGAGATAGAACTTCAGGGGTCCGTGGTTGCAAGACGGTTGGGTCCAGAATGGTTTCAGCCACAAAGCTATCAGATTTCATTCTAAACAGGCTTTGTTCAAAAAGGATGCCAAATTCAACATCCTGAAGGGAAACAAGTTCCTCTGGAAGAGAAGGGGACCTCTGAAGGGGGTTATGACTTCCTAAACCATCGATGATGGTCTTTTTCTTGAGTAACTGTTCTAGATTATCAGTTGCTATTGCAGGTTCTGGGTCTGGGTGAGATCGAGTGTAAACTCTTTTTGGAGCCAGATTTCCTTTTGATTATATATATATATATATATATATATATATATATATATTAGTTTTATGAGTCCGAAAATAATATGTACAAGATTTTAACAACCTCTAAACATTATTTCTTTCTCAGTTTTACAATTTTTCGGAAACAAAATTTTCTTCTAGGGAAAAGAAATTTTGCGGTTAAAATTTGTTCAGTTGTGTTTCCCAGTATGGTCACCACTATGTTAACGCTCTGTAAATTTCCTAGAGGTTCTCAAAAAAGAAGAAACCTACGGGAGGTAACTTTGTCCAACCACTTCAAAGTTGGGATCTAGCCCTACCAGCTTCAGAGAGGGATCTCTCTGTATGAATTAGATATGTTTCGAATTTAAAATATTAGGCTAGGTGAATAAAATATGTTTGTTTTGTTTGTTGTTGTTTTCATTGGGTTGGATGAGAGAGCTTTACACATCCATTGAGCTATGGGGTCTATATTATGAAATAAAATCTAAACCAGAAAATGAAGAAACCTTTCACAGGGTGAGATAAATCAATCATTGGATTCTTTTAGCAGCAAAAATGAGGAATATCAGAAAAGGCGAGAAAGTCAATTACAACAAAGAAGCAGTTAAGAATTTCTTTGTTGTAAAATCAGAAGATGAAACACTAAAATCTTTTAAAGTTAGATACAGGGTATACAAAGATAAATCTTGCAACGTTCGTTACTTTCAAAGATTAGATTTAGAAAACAATGCGATAACTAAGCGAGAATAACATTTAACTTAGAAAGGAAAACATCACGAATGAGTACACGCAAGAATCCTGTGGAAACGTCTCTTTGTATTAATGGAAGATCTCTTGAAAAATATTACAGTCTGGTAGCTCACAGGGCATAAATATCAACCCTTCATACTTCAAAGTGTGAAGTATTTATAACCAAAAATTACAAACGATCCTATCATTAAAGATCAGGACGTGGCAAATCTAAATTTAGCTAACTAACTTAACAAGATACAAAAATCTAGGAAACTATTTGATGATGTGTCAAAACTTCATGCTGTTTTCTGGGTGAACCATTGGTGAGGCCTCTGCACGACCTCTTCTGACTGGATAGTTGACTGGGCTTGGATAGCTCATCGACTACTCGATCAGATTGCAAATCTCTTCCCATTGAAGATGACTGGGAACAACGACTTTGAGTAACCTTCGGTAAACTTCATCCATCTCTGTGTACTTAGCAAAAGTTGGCTTGATGATGAAGATGTATCGAATCTCATGCTGTATGCTGATGTCCAACTGTAGAGCATCTAGGAATGCTTTGCCGGTGATACTGCCTTGTATTCCTGAAAATTTCAAACTATCCTTAGCCACAGTGGCTAGTCTCTTTTTGTAATCGGGGAGCATCATCAATTTTTCATTTATCACCCTCAAACTAGGAAGACCCTTCTTATGTAGAGCCTCGATCTTGTTCAAAAACCTTTGCACTCCTAGGTCCATAGCCTGAACCTTTTCTTCTAGCTGTAGCATCAGTCCTCTCTTGGTCAGAACTCTCTTGACCTCAAGGATGGTCTATGTTCTATCTTCAATTCTCAGATCTTCCATCTCCTCTCTAGTTTTAGAATTTAGGAATTTGATGATTTTAGTAGCCTCTCCGGGCATCTCTCCTAGTTCTACTCTAATATTCTTTATGGCTTGCTTACTTCTTTATACCTATTCATTTTTCTCAAACATAATTTGTATCATTGGCCATATTTCATTTATGGACTTGGTGATGTCTGTACAAACACCTTATTTGACTTCGGCCAGTGTTTTTCCTGCCATTGTTTTCTTCTGGAGTTGTTGTAACTCTTGTTTGAGCTGGTTTGACACTTGTTTTTCCTTGGAGAAGCTGGTTTGGTAAGAATATTTGAGTTCTTGGAGGTTCTCAATCTCCTTTTTTAGCCTGCTAATCTTTGTTTCTTGTATATTTATCTCCTCCATGGATTTAGGTAGTTCAACAGTCTTTTCCAGAGACGCCAGTGGAGTTGCCGATGGAATTTCTACTAGGGACGTTGTGCTCACTCCTGAGAGTGGAACTGCACTCAATGGAATGACCTCCATGGGTTTTGACTGCTCTTTCTCTTTCATTAGTTTCTCCAGTTCATCTTCCATTTCCTTCAATTGTGCATTCTTCTCCATGATGAGCTTGAGCATCTCATCTTTCTCCCCTTCTGTCTCTGCCATTTCCTTTACCTGTGAGTCTACTATTGGTGGAAGCTTCAATTGTTTCCTCAGAGACACTATGTCGGCATTTTTCTTCTTGATCATCTCCTTGACTGCTTTCACATTCGAGGGATCATATCTGATCTTGAGGACCAGTTCCTCCAACGTCTTAATCCTTTTATCCTTGGAAAATGATGATATTTTTTCCAACTTCAACTGTGTATGGAAATTATTCATAGATACTTGTAGTTTGGATGCAGTAGTGGAAGCATGTACCAATGTGTAGAAAACTATTTCTCCAATTTTCTTGTGCAGATCCATCTGATCAGTTGGATGTACATATTTAGTCTAAAATTCAAACGATGCCCTTTTGTAATTGGTGATTACCTTTGGGTCTGGCACCTGTGCTTGGAGAAATTCCATGTGCATTCTACCCTTCTCAGTGTCGAATGTGGATAGTAGTCTATGTTGTGCAGTCGATGTTTGCTTCCAGAACTGCGCATATGTGTTTCTTGTCAACGTCTGATTCTTTTTCTAGATCAAATCATATTTCTCAAATATACTCAGCTTCGGTCCTATTTTTCCTAGCTGGTTGACTGGTGGAGTATCTGTAGGCTTATTTGGAAATATTGAGGTTATGATCTACTTGTTTCTTGTACTAAGGAGTGACTGATCCACCTCCGTCACTGTAGTGGATGGAATTGCCTTTTCGCCAACCGTGTCAGGTGCTTGAGTGGTTTTTGGCCTCTTTGTGTGCAATTGAAACTCTTCAAATGATACTTTAGTGACAGAGGGTGAGGTGTCCTTCCTGGCCTTTTCTCCTTTGGAGCTTGTGGTGTAGTCGTCTGTGAAATAGTGACCAAAGGGTCCTGTTGTTCTACCTCAACCAGTGAGTTTGGCTCCCATTTTGTCTGGTTTGAAAACTTCTCTACCTCAGGCCTAGATATGTGAACATACAGGATATTCTTATTTTTGATACTCATCTCGGAAATTATCCCGCACGGATCATAGTGCCACGTGAAACTAATGAAAAACTTTATTTCTTTTAGCAATATGTCTGCTTCCTCCCTAGCGCCTTGATTGTTGCAGATGAAAGACCCAATCTGCCCTTTGATTTTGAGCTTCTGCTTCTTCTTCAAAGACACAAAATGTATATCGTCCGAGTTTATCATCTGCCTTATGTATTCCAGGGCGAAAATTCTAATAGGTAAGTACTTGGGTAGTTTATATGGGGCCAAATCGCACCCATAGACTCTGATCTCAGTATGATTTTTGTATAGGTAACAATCGCCAGTCTTTATGAGGTCTGAGAGATGTAGAATCCTCTGAATTTCCTCATTAATTCTGGGTTCGGGTCTGCTGCTAAGCATACTCTCTACTGGGTGGTAGAACTGCTCGATGAATTGCTTAAAACTGAATTCTGTGGAGTTATGTCTGAGCATAGAAGTCGATGTTGTTACTGCATATGGTCTACCATCCTCGTCCATCTTCCGCATAGAAAAAGAAAATTTGTCTGCTTGGAAGAAAACAAATAGGTATGCTAGTATTGCAGAATACCGGAACATACCTTTTGTGGAAAAATTTATGAATTGTTTGTGAATGTTGTCCGCCAAGAACGTGTTGTAGTCGAACTGTGTAGTGGGTTTCTCATCGGTGGAGAAAATAGATAGAAATCCAAAAACGGGTTCGTCTACCCATTGATCTGAAAAATATCCAAGCAAGGCACATAGTGACATGATGACCTGGTTTCCTTTTATTGAGAACAGGGAGGAAGGATAAGGGGGGTTTGTAGTGGGGAGCTGAGTGGATTGTGGAAGAAAAATCTTAAAAATCTGAGCTCTTTGAGGAAACGACAGCTTCTGGTAGAGCTCTATGATGATTTCGAGGTTAAAAGTTGAGGCAGATTTGACTCAGGATATCTGCATCATTTGGTCAATGGTTTCTGGTGTGATGAGGAAAATAATTTCCTCGGACGAGGACATAATGGCTCTTTTTTCAGGGATATAATGGGCTTGGCACTTGAGGGAGAATTCTGGGGAGTGGTGAATCTGGGGGAAAAGATACAAGGGTAGGTTGGACTCCCAGAGCCCAATTGCGTCACTCTAGTCTAGAAAGACTTCTTTAAGCCATGACTGTAGGTATACAAAGTCAAAATCACATCTTGTGTCTGCGATTAATTAGTCTTTGTCAGCCAGAGAAATCTTGTTGAGGTCGAGAGGAGGCGGGAGAAAAGGATTCTCCTCACCTTCTGTTCTCTTTGACTTTGGTGCCATCACTGTAACAAATACTTGCAAATAAAACAAAGGTTAGCGGGGACGACTGTAGATGTGGACGACTAACTGTAATGGAGAGGAAAATGGGGAAAATTCTCTGGTGTGACGACTAGGTAAATGGTGAGGGAATGAATGGTGAGGGTATTTTTGAGAAAAGGGATATATGTTGGGCGTGGGAGACAGGTCAGCTGGTTAACGGATAAGTTAGCCAGTAATAAATGGCCAATGGGTCATTTAGAGCGTGAGATGGCAGGTGACAATGACTAAAGCATACGGTTGAGTGATGTGGTGGGTATTGATTGGGGGAAAAGACCATGGTGAAGGGAATTTCCATGGATGAACAAGGGAGAAAGACTGACAGAGTTATGGGAGGTGACTCTTATGGAAAAGGTGGATAATGATGTCATGAGGTGACAAGGTATCTCAGCCAGTAATAGGTGGTGGGATTTGGGAGAAATGGATTCATGCCACGTATTAAATAGGGGCCTGCCAACGAAAAATTCCATTCTGGACCCCCCCACCACTGGTAAAGGCAGATCAGCCGAGGGGGTCTGAAAAAAACCATGTGTCATTGATTTGTGCACTTCCTTCTCAACCGCAGATCTGTACGTGATCTTTAAAACACATTCTGGACCCCCCCCCCCTGCGTTAAAATCATAATGGACAGGGGGGTCCGGAATCCAATATAGACCATAGATCTAGGCATTGAAGCTTGAGCTGTCCAGATGTGTGCATATATTATCTCCAATTCCAGACCCCTCCCCCCACCATTAAAGGTAGAACGGTCAGGGGGATCCAGAAAGACTTGTCCACCATAGATATAGGCACGAACATCTAAGCTGTTGATACATGAGATGTGCATAATTGTGAGCGCGAAGGCATATGCACCTAGAAAAACTTAGGATAAGTGGATATCATGGGTTTTCCCAAGATTTTCCATGTTTCTATCACCAAGGGGTTAGACATCAAACCTTTTAAACCTCAAAGACATGGTTCAACATTGATCATCAAGTTGGTTTTATTGAAATAAAGCAAACTACCCTATGTTCTAACCTAATTACCTATGAAAATTAGCCCATATTAAACTGTTGGACTAAGAATTACTCTATCCTGGGGCTATCTGACCAAGATTAGGCAGTTTGGTCAGATTTATTCACTAACTAACCTAGATCACTTGGCTAAGATTAAACAGTTTAGCCAAGCTTATTCACTACTCCTATCAACATCAAATTAAAAGAACTTGGCCATGCTTGAAAGGTATGGACCAAGTCATTGTTATTGCATGGGGCTCTATTGAATTTCTTTTATGCCCTCTTTTATTCTTTTTCTTTTCTTTCTTTCTTTTTTCTTTTCTTTTTCCTCAAATTATTTGCAGAATGAAAAATCATTTGACAAACGAAAACACTAAAGAGATAACATCTTCAGTCACCAGTTGATCCTATAAATTATAGGGTTATAACATCGCTGATGGGTTGGAGTTGGACTCTAGATAGTGCAAAACCAATTCACATTTATCATTCAAAATTTTGGGAAGACAAGGTGAAGGATTTCTTTTATGAAATCTGTAATTAGGTAGCAGTGTCGATGCACATTGCTATTTTTGGTCACTCACCTCCTATAATTTCAGACACAGTTGTGGCTAAACTGGATAAAGTGGCAGACTAGTACATAGAGAAACAATTCTCTTATATCAGAGTTTTTGGTTGCTTAGTTCCCCCATATGCTTTACCGCAATTTTTACCAGACCAACTCGTGTGTCGCGAGGTCGCACGACAAACTTTACTCGGTGGGACTAGAAAAGAGCTCAAAGTAGTGCAGAAAAAGGTATGGCCATCTTTTCCCTTACAGATTGGTGCATTTTCTTTATTGGATTTCGGCCACTCCAAAGTGGAGGTTGCGGCCTTAGAAGAAATAAAAGTGGTTAACATTGAATTTAAGAAGCACGACCCATAGAAGGTCGTGGGTAACCATATGGCCAGTTGCAATCTTAAAAAATATGAACATGAAGAGTCCCCTCAGAACGAAATGTTCCAAGGGGTGAGATCTTACCAAGAAGTTCTGAGCTGAGTTCGAGCTCTATTACCTGATAAAATGATTGATTTTTAAAAATTACAAAAGCACCAAAGAAGTAGTCTTCTGAAAGTATTACAAGTGGAAAACCCAATGTCTCCAGATACATAGCAAATAGAGACCCATAATCCATAAGTTGTAAGTTCTAGCAAACAAGAAGCCCTGGAAAACTTAGATAAATCTGAGGTCTCGACTTAGAAAGAAGATATCCTGGCAACAGAGGTATCAAATAACTAGGTCAAAGATCAAGTACAGACACTAGAAATGCAAGGAGAATATAGGCCATTGTCTTCACCTAATAAATCAACTACAGATGAAACCAGAAAACAGTTATCCACAAAAATCGGCAACCCCATTCAGGTTGTCATACCATTATAGTTCACCAGAGGAAACCCCAATGCAGAGGTAATATTCATAGGAGATTTCATGCCCATCACTATTGAAGAGATACCTCCTATTGACTTCTATTTCAGTAAGAAAAGGAAAGATGTGGTGAAGAAAGAGATACACCGGAAAGAAGGTGCAAATGTCAAAAAGCATAGAGTACTATTGGATGGACAAAATTTGGAAGAAGAATAATTTGCTACAGAGGTAGTAGGCTCTTTGGGATATTTTGCAACAACTAACCTATTCTCAGTTGATAATCTGAAAGAAAAACTGAAGCAGAAGAACCAAGTGATAAGTCGGTTGCAAAATCAAATAAGGACCATAGAAAATAATGTCAGAGATGAAGTCAATAAAGGGCTGGAATAGGCTAGAGCTAGTGATAACCAAGAAATCCAACTACTCAAGTACAGTCTTTATGAGATGCATAAGAATGTGCAAGTGAGCGAAGGACAAGCTATCCAACAAGATGAGTTGGTAAAACAATTACAAGACAAGGTTAGTTCCACTGAGAAAATAGTTGTGGATATAACATTGTTTCAAGATCAAGCATTGGAAGTGTTAAAGAAACTGGAAATAACACAACAAATCCTTTTAAATAAGGTACAAATAATCCAAAAAACATTTTGAGAAGTAAACCAATCATTGAATAATATTGGTTTTAGAGAAAGAGAGGTTAGTGCAGCCCGGACCACTTTTCAAAAAGCGGTTGTGTCATCGGCTAGAGAAGAAATATTTGCAACTTAGAGATTGACTTTTGCAGAGCAGGTCAGAGGTGATATAATATTAAAGACATGGGGGGGAAATATAGCCGAGAGTAAAAGAATGGCCAAGGAAATAAAAGAGGATTGTGAAGAGATTTTTCATTTTCTTAATAAAGAATCACTGAGCCTCAAAAAGGATGATTGTTTTGAAATACTAGGACAAATCAACATTGTAAAGAATCAATTTGACATCAAAGAAATCTTAAAGAAAGATCAAGCTGAAATTCATAGCTAAAGCAGGTTGACATTGCTCAAATAGATAGATGGCTGGTAAAGCCAAATTTACAGTTATAGTCAATGACTTATGAAGATAAAAGGATAGAAGATAGGTTGCCACAGTTACAAAAGAAGTTGTATCTTTTTGAGGAAAAATATGTGACCAAACCTTATAAACTAGTAGTACAATTTCTAAGCAGGTGTGTCGAATGTCTTGAGCAAGGAAAAGGGAGTACTTTAAAGAATCAATGAAGTAACAGGTGCATATCTGTTTCTACTGGTATGAGAAAGAGATAGAGAAGAACCAAGTGAAACGGTTCAAGTTTTCATTTTGTAACCCTCATTACCTAGGAATAATGAGAATTCCAACCACCTAGGATTGAGAATATCTTGTATAAATATATTTTCAAAAGACTAAATATAGGTTGTATTTTTTCCATATGTAGTTGAGAAAACTCTCCTCATTGAGGATTAATACAAATATAGATCAAAGATTCCACATTTTGTTCATTTGAGTTATGTGTTCTTCTATCTTTCCACATTATGTTCTCTTTTTATATATCTCTTTGATGAATGCTTAATCACAATTTAGTACAACATCTACTATGGTTACTTTTCATTTAGTAATTTAATAGCACACAACTTTTCCTTTTCTTTACTGTTAGTAAATACAAGACCTGTGAGTTAATTGGATTTCTACATTTTATGCTTCATTTAAGGTTATACCATATATTTTCTTCTCCTGTAGAAAAGTAAGAATCTTATGTAATAGATGCGTTGCTTTGTCTAACAACTTTATGTTTTTCTTTCATTACACCCATGCTTTTAATTTTAACTTAGACATGAAAGACAACCTCTAAGTTGTTATGATGTTAATTCATTTTTAGGATTTTTTCTCACATAACAGAGGTAGAAAACACAAACACTAAAAACCTCCTTTATTTCTGGATGCCTTGACATTATATTTTGAAGCCTTAAGTATAAACTCAGGAACAACATGTTTTTGGCACCGTTGTTGGGGACAGAGAAACAAAGTTATTTTTCCCTGGGAGAACGACATTGGTAAGTTTCTCTCTTTGATAGTGAACAAAGATTGAAATACATTATAAGGCTAATTTTTATCTTTCACTTGGTGACTCCACAACTAATAAACTGACATTTAGTCAAAGAAATACCAGAAAGAATCCAGACGGTAAGCAGATTTCGCAAAAGTTTTGAAACCAAGGGGATATCTTAAAAAGACTACTACATCAGCAAGTAAAGTTTATCAACCCAAATCTAATACTAGGGTTTTTTTTGAGCAATTAACTCTGCAAGAATATTTTACCCAAGTCTTATCTGAAGAAAAATTTACTATTAGAATTGAAGCCAACACCCTAAAACCTGAATTGGTTTCACTCGAGATTAAATCTGAGACTGTTCCAACTGTCTCCTTTACCAATAAAGGTAAAACATCCATCTCAATACCCACTTCAATTGATATTTCATCAGTTCTTGAAGTCAAGCTTACAAATTCTCGAAGTTTTGAAGAAGACATCTTATACTCTGACTTGACTCATGTTGGTTCTCCTACTTATACATCCTATAAATCTAAAGAACCTAGCCCTCATTTCCCTTTTCCCTCTTTTTTAGATTTTCTGTTTCCTAAGCCTTTTTCTCTTAATCTTGAAGGGACCGAAAGGTCACTACACGTTCTTGAAAATCCTTCTTATAATCCCAAAGTTTCATCCCTTAAATTATCAATGGTTGCGGTCGGAGTAGGTGGTGTTGGAGGTGCTGCCAAAGGTGGTGTCGAAGGTGTTGGACATGGTGTTGGAGGAGGAGGAGGAGGTGCTTAAGGACCCCCCCTTCCTCCTAGATATTTCTCTAAAGTAGCTGCTAGTTATGCTCCTTTGGTCCTTCCAGTTCCCCTCCATGATTTACCAAAAAACTATATGAAAAACCTGCCAAAGTTCACCGGAGAGGGAGACCTAACCGCAACTAAGCACATAAATTTCTTCAATCAATTCACTGATATCCTTGGCCTTGAGCATGGGGACGTTTATTCAAGGCTTCTAGTTCAAAATTTTGAAGGACATGTAAGAACCTGGTTTCGAGGATTTCCAGCAGATTACATAGGATCATATGACGAGTTAGAAAGTGCCTTTATCAGAAAATGGGGAGAAAGCAAAGATCACCTTTATTATCTAACTGAGTTTGGAGCTTTAAGGAAGAAAATTTCAGAAACAGTTCTTGAGTTTACTCAAAGATTTAATAAATTGGATAATAAGATTCCCGCTGAGGTTAAGCCTTCCCAACCTACAACAAAAGTAACTTTTTCTGGGGATTTTGATCTTGATTTTTCTCTGTTGTTGAGGGAAAGAAGATCTGTCAACCTCACTAAAATGTAGGACGATGTTGTAGAAATTGAGTCAAACATGATGGAATCAGGGAAGTTAAAAGATAAATTCGAATTGGGAAATAAAGAAATCAGACGATACAGAGAACAAGAAGGACCCTCCAAATTTGGGAGGTCCTCGGAAGATAAGATGGATGACATAGAAAAAATAATCAAAGAATTGTCAAATAAAATCTCAAAAATGGAATTGGACCAATCTAAGAATGATCAGTTCCCTAGAAAAGATTTTAGAAGAAATCCTAATCCACAAATCGAACAAAGACAAATCAAGAATGAAGATCAAAAGATTTAGGCCCCCTTTAAGAACGAAACTTTTATAGGAGGAGAGGCCCTGTGAAACTTTGAGGAGTTAGAAGAAGATATGAATAATCTTGATGATGATTTCCAAGAACCATTTTTGACGAAACAAGATTATGAAAAGTCTCTAAATAAGGAATATTGGTCTAATAATGATGAACACATAAATAATACAGAGGAATATGCTTATCAAGGAATCATCGATAATATAATGGTCGAACTTCAGCAGAAGTATAATCTGAGGCCTAGAGATAAAAATATCACAACTGCTCAACCAAAGAAAATTCCGCCGAAGAGCAAAGATAATGAGACAACTTCATTGTTAGCTGAGACACATAATGTCAAAACAAAATTAGTCAGAACTCAGACTATAAAAACAAACCCAACTGAAACAAAAGCAACACAAACTAATAAATCAGAAAAAAAAGATAGAAATCCAAACCAGGGAAGTCAATAAGACAATGAGAAATTTTAATCTAGAGAATGAGATTAATAAGATCAATATCCTTGTACCTCTGGTTGAATTGGAAAAAAATCCTACATACAGAAAAAAATTTGCTAAAATGATAATTTTTTCGGATACTGAAAGTCATGCCAATGTCATAAATTTAGAAGATGATAAACCAAATATAATTTTTGGTCCACATTTTGAAGGTCCCAGAGATATTGTCGCTCATTTCTACATTACCCTAACTGTGCATGATCATCTTCTTCATAATTGTATGTTGGATTCTGGAGCCTCCCACAATGTGATGCCTAAAGGTATTATGGATAGACTTGGTCTCGAAATTACTCGACCATACGGAGATCTATATTCTTTTGATTCAAGAAAAGTTAACTGTGTGGGTATGATTAAAGATTTAGTTGTAAATCTTGCGCAAATTCTTGTAAAAAGTGTTATGATGGATGTGGTTGTTGTTGATATACCTCCAAAGTATGGCATGTTTTTATCCAGGTCATGGGGTGCCAAACTGGGAGGATCCCTTCAACTTGACATGACATATGCTACAATCCTGATCTTCGGTGGAAAATTTACCCACTTGTACAGAGAGACAAGGTTGGCATATACAGTAAGTGACCCACTGAATCCGAATAATTATCCTGTTTATGTCACAGATCAAGATTTAGGAAATTTTATTTTATCCATTGATGATGATTTAGAGGACTGTATAGAAGAAAATTGTACAAAAAAAGAAAAAATATAAAAAACAAATAAAGATGTATATAGTACTGGAGTTTGGAAAATTTATTTTGATGGTGCTTCGTCTTGTGAAGGAGAAGGAGATGCATTTCTATTTGTGGCACTTGGAGATGAGTTTATTATCCCTTTTTCTTACAGGTTATAGTGGGACATCGACTATACTAATAATGTATGTGAATATGAAGCCTTGGTCTTAGGATTAGAGGCTACTAGGAAGTTGAAAGTTAAAAACTTGGAAGTATATGGTGATGCAGAATTAATTATGAAACAGATAAATCGTCATTATTAGGCTAAACACCCAAGGTTAAGATCTTATAGAAATTGTGCATGGTATATTATTGAAATGTTTTTCTCATCAGTTAATGTTCACTACATCCCCAGAACAAAAAATCAATAGGCATATTCATTGGCCAAAGAAGCCTCAATGTTTGTACCTCCTATGGACTTCAAACTGAAATATCATATAGAAATGAGGCACAGACCATCAATACCAAACAATATACAACATTGGTAGGTCTTTGAAGATGATGAGAAAATGAGACAGTTTTTAGAGATGGTGGATGAATTTGCTGAAATGCATATTGATCAGGAAAATCAGAATGACCCTGTTTGGATTATGCAGAAAGGAGTAGATCCTCAGGAGTTTCAAGATAAAATTTCTAATCACCACATGTTGTTATTGAAAATAATTAGATCTCTAAAGGTTTGATTCCCTTGGAGAGATTATTTAATCATGATGATATTCCCTTGAAATCTACTTTACAGCCTCAACCGAAAGAAGTTGAAGACTTTCATATAAGCACTAAGGAAACTCCGAGGCTAGTTAAAATATCCAAAAACCTGCCTCTTGAAATAAAATAAAAATATGTTGAGTTTCTCAAGCAGTATAAGGATGTTTTCGCTTGGTCCTATGATGAATTAAGAAATTATGACACCACCATAATCGAACACAAGATTCCTCTAAAGCAAGGTGTCAAACCATTCAAACAGAAGCTTAGACAGATAAATCCTATTTTATTGCATGTGATAGTGTAACATCCCGCTCTGGCGCACTGAGAACACTTATTATTTGAGGACACTTGCTTGCAAGTGATTTGGACCCTTTTTGATGTTAGACCTTTTATATTTGATTATGATGCAATTGACAGATGACATGATGTGTTACTATTTGATGTAGACAGGTGCTATTGACGCAGTTTTATTGAGTGTGCAAGGTTTTTGACCTTGAGGATGCAGAGGCATCGGTAGAACCCCCTTGGACTCCGGACTGAGTCAGGGAGTGTGCTTTTGGGTGATATGTTTACTATGATGTTTCATTAGATTTGATGATTTTTTGTTAACATTTCTGACATGATTATTGTTGATGCAGGCTGGCGATAGCTTGCCGACCAGACTCACATATGGAGTAAAGGGGCCACACATGATTTGCAGAGAGGTTGAGGGAGAGGGGTGGACAACAGCCCTGCCACCGCCTGCTAGCACTCCCGCCGTGGCTCGAACTGTAGGTTAACGATTACCTAGTTCGAGAGGACCCACAATGTCATGTGGGCCGACTGCAACAGTCACTCACGATGATTCTAAGGGGCGCGCAATAAGGCGGGGGCCTTATTCCTTAGAACCCTTAGTCTCCTATAAGTTCACCTGGCGGAGTGTTGGCTCCAGGGGCTATAGAGGTCTACCAATCAGTCCAGTTGGCGAGTGGCACCCTTGGAGCACATGGTGCATCCTGAAGGTCACGTCGCACAAAGAAACTCAGTTGGCGAGTGGCACCCTTGGAGCACATGGTGCATTCTGAAGGGCACGTCGTCCAAAAGAAATTCAAGAGGCGAGTGGCACCCTTGGCGCATGTGGTGCGACCTGAAGGGCACGTCGCCATAATGTGGTTGAAGGAGTCAGCCTAATTATCCCTAATTCTTCAGCACCTGAATAAAACTGTAAGCAATTCCCTTAACCAATCGTCGCCTAGCTCAGAATCTAAACCCTAAGCCTAAGACTTTTCTAGAAAAAAGGGGGGGGGGAATTTAGTGTGGCCTTAACAAATGAAAACTCAAAAAAAAAAGGGAAAACAAAAACTCAAACCATTATCCTCTCATTATCCTTGTCTACTTAATTAAACTATCCTCCATTGCCTTGATCTTCCAGTATCCAT
>ML793919.1:407216-424177 GCA_009831015.1 Picea engelmannii
GATGTTCGAGGGTTTACCAATAGGGTATGACATCATTGCTCGCTTATGGCGATTAACAGAAAATGCAATGCGTTTGTGCTTATTGGTCGTCCCTGAACTTGTGCCTAATGACTTATAACTAATAATGGGGGTTGAGATTATTAGCTTTTACCTTATGATAAAGTCTTCGTCGGTTAATGATAATTAATGGAGCAATTAGTATTGATGATGTCTTCGAGTCTCAATAGTGGTTGGTTGATTTGAGTCCTCCTGACTTGCGTCTCCCATAGAGGTCATGATTGTCCCTGATTTGCAGCACTTGGTGGTATTGTATTGCGTAGTCTGTTCGTGTCGGGCGGGATATAGACACCTCTGGTAGATTAGTATTTTTGTCTGTGTGTAAATCCGTTGGAAGGAATCCAGTGTCGTATCAAGAGTCTCGGGCTGTTTAAAGGCACAGTTCCACTCTTGCGACACCCTCTGAGCTGTATCAGTAGTCTCAGGTTGTTTAAAGGCACAGTTTCCACTACTGCGACTCTACTGTTGGATTCTTTCATTCTGTGGCAGTACTGTACCTAACCCCTGGTGTCTGTTTCTACTTACAGCTGCTAGTTGCATGCCTTAGGTCAAGGGGCATTTATTTCTTGTTGTCACTGTGATATGTCGGGTCGTCTTGATTGTGTTCTCCTTACTTGCGTCTTGTTGGTTCGAGTGGTGACGTAGAGTCGAGGGGGTTGTTTCTTCTACACGCGCGCACACACTTTAAACAAACAAAAAAAAAATTGCACCTGTTGACAGAGTAGTTGTCCTTAACTAGGAGGGTTGTTACAGATAGAGAAAGAGGTAAAGAATCTTTTAGATGCCAATATCATTGTCCCACTCAGATACTATGAATGGGTAGCTAATTTAGTTCACGTTAGAAAGAAAAATGGTGAAATCAGACTATGTGTTGACTTCAGAAATTTAAATAGATTATCACTCAAAGATAATTATCCATTACTTAAAATGGATCATGTATTGGAAAAGGTGGTAGGAAAAAATAGAATGTCTATGATTAATGGATTTTTAGGCTATAATCAAATTGTAGTTCATGAGGATGATAAAGAGAAAACCGCGTTCACTATCCCACAAGGTACTTTTATGTATGATAAAATGCCATTTGATTTAATGAATGTAGGAGCCACTTTCCAATGAGCTATGGACATTTCCTTTGCTGGCGAAAGAGATAAGTTCGTTGTTTTTTATCTTGATGACCTAACTATGTTTTCTAAATCTGATGCAGAGCACCTATTTCACCTTAAACAGACGTTTGAGAAATGTCAGAAATTTGGTTTGTCTCTGAATCCTAAGAAATCTCATTTTGCAATGCAAGAAGGTAAACTCTTAGGCCATATAGTATCAAAAAATGGAATTAAAATTGATCCAAAGAGGGTCGAAGCTATAGATACTATTAATATTCCTATAAATAGAAAAGAGATGCAGTTAGTTTTAGGAAAAAATATTTTTTTAAGAAGATTCATCCCAAACTTCGTTGAAATTGTAAAATTAATTACATATATGCTCAAGAAAGACATCGAGGTCAAGTGGAAAAGAGAGGCCAAGGCATCATTCAAACGTATTAAAAAGTTCATAAGTGAAGTACTGGTACTGGATAGCCTAGATTATATGAAAGAATTCTTGATTTTTTCATTCGCCTCTGAACATACTATTGCAGTCGTACTGTTACAAAAGAATGATGAGGGTTTTGAGCAGTCAATTGTGTTTTTTAGTAAAAGTCTCAGAGATGCTGAGCTAAAATATGATATATTGGAAAATAAAACTTACACAATGGTGAAATCCCTAAAGGATTTCAGGACCTACATACTACATTCTAGAATAATTGTATATGTACCCACCAATTCTGTTAAGGATATATTGATTCAACCCAACAGCGATGGAAGGAGGGGCCGATGGCTTGCTAAAATTCAGGAGTTTGACCTGGAAGTAAAACTGACCAAACTTGTTAAAGGTTAGGGTTTGGCTAAGCTATTAGCTGAATCAAATTTTAAAGAACTCTGAATAAATCATCTGCAAAAGTATGAGGGATTTTTAGATATAAATGAATTTGATGTTACTGTACTTGCAACCAAAATTTCAGAAAAATTCTCTTCTTCAGCTTGGTACAGTGACATTGTTTCATATCTTCTAACTCTTCAATGCCCCAGTGACCTAACTCCATATAAATCTAGAACATTGAAGTTACATGCAGTAAAATATTTCATTTTAGATGGTCAACTATATTGGAAGGATCCTATGGGTTTATTACTAAATTGTTTAGTAGAATTTGAAACATAGAAAGTTATAAATGAATTTCATGAAGGAGTGTGTGGAGGACATCATGCATGGAGAGAAACAGCCTACAAAATCCTAAGAGCTGGATATTATTGGCTGAAATTATTCAATGATGTGAATGCTAAGGTCAGAGCTTGTAATCCCTGTCAATTGTTTGTAGGCAAGCAAACAATTCCTGCACTACCTCTGGTTCCAGTTAAAGCTGAAGCCTCGTTTCAACAATGGGGCCTTGATTTCATTGGTGAAATAAATATGCATTCTAGTGCTCAACATAAGTGGATTTTGACTGCTACTGATTATTTTACCAGATGGGTAGAAGCCATTCCTACGCGAAACGCAACAGACGCAGTGGTGATCAGTTTCTTGGAAGAGAACATTCTATCAAGATTTGGTTGTCCTCGGAAAATAGTTACTGATAATGCTCAAGAATTCAAATCCATGGCCATGATAAGTTTTTGTCAAAAGTACAACATTGTACTATGACATTGTACAACTTAATATCCACAGGGTAATGGATTAGTCGATTCATCAAATAAGATCTTGATAACCATAATTAAAAAAGTGTTGACCGAAAATAAGAAAGCATGGCATGTACATTTGAAATATGTTTTATGGGATAACATAATAGGTACAAAAAGATCCATCGGAATGTCCCCATTCCAGATGGTGTATGGTACTGACGTTGTTTTACCCATAAATCTTGTGTTGCCTATAATGAAACTCTAGCAAGACTCAAAAGAAGAGCCAAATGACATCACCAGAAGAATAAATCAAATGATTGAAGTTCAACAAAATAGGGCTGAAGTAGATGAAAAACTACAGAAATATCAGGATAACATGAAAACCTTGTTTGACCAGAAAGCTAAATATAGGGAATTACTCCCTAGTGATTTGGTTTTAAAGTGGGAAGCCAAGAAAGAATATGCGGGGAAGCATGCTAAGTTTGATCAAATCTAGTGTGGACTATATAAAATTTCAGACTCTGAAGGAAATAAAACATTTTTGTTAGAAAATCTTGACGGAAAGATTCTTAACGCCCCTATCAATGGGAGTTACCTCAAGCATTTCATGCAGTAATACAGTTCCAAACTCTCATTGTACATACTGGTTTGGTTTTCACTTTTTGTTATAATTTTTGTCTTTTTGGTAAGTTTTTATTTTCACTGTAAATAGAAACAGGTTAGTTGATTTCATTATTATTATTATTATTATTATTATTATTATTATTATTATTATTATTATTATTATATATATATATATATATATATATATATATATATGCAACAAGTGGGTTTCCAATCAACAAAGAGTTCCTAACATTTTTCATGATTCATCTCATTGCAAGATACGAGCTAATAACCAAGAGATAATCTCTAGCAAGAGACAATACTCGCATTGAATTTCTCTCAAAATAGGTGATAAACTAACATTTTTCTTGGCTAAAAATATAGAGAAAATTAGAGGTTTGAACTTCTTCCCTGGTGAACCAAGTTAAAATTTTCAAGAAGATATTAATGAATATGACAGAAGTTTCATCTGCACTAATATTGTCACCTGATTTACAGTCAAAGGGTTACAAGATTACAACATAATTCTCAAGTTTTCCCTCTGGATAAAAAAAATAAAAATAAAAGTAAAATAATAAAAAATAAAAAGAAGGTTTTTAAAAGAAGAAAGCTAGCAATAAAAATAACTTTTCTTCCTGGTCTTCAAAGAGGAAAAAAGATCTCCACTTTAACTTTGAAAACTTAAGAACAAGTCTTCGAATTGAGAATAGGCAAGAATTCTGATGATATTCCTAACTTTAACTGAAATACAAAGTATGTTTGAGTTAAGCCTAACTACTTTAGTCCTTTTATCAGACTTAAACTGATTAAATTCACTCAAGGAAAGCCCCTGGAAAATAAAAAAAATACTCATAAAACTTCCGAGTAAGTGAAGGTGTTTTGATAGTTAGAAGAGGATTAGTCCAGAGTAATCAAAGTGAGTTAACAGACCTCTAGTGCTAAAATATAAATTGATATCATCCATGATATATTTTATTATATACAAATTGATTGCCCCAACTTCATGTTTTAAAATATAAGACAAATGGTGAAAGAAAATCACTTAATGATTACTCCCATCTAGTCCAAAAGGAGATGATGAAAGGAAATTCATTCAATGATTGCCCTCATCTCAGCATTTAAATGCAAAATTATTAATTGAAGTGGTGAAAAGAAATTCAATATTGGAATTAGATAACTTCACTGGGGTACTGAACAAGATCGTTGGAAGTGAAGCAATATCTATCATATCTATAAGGTTGTTATACATGTATTATAACATACTCTCACAACTATTTCCTTTTTCAGGCTAGATCTACATTCTAAGCTAACGTGGGACTCCCTGTTTAAAACATTAAAATCACTTTGCCTTGATGCGAATAAAATTGAACAAAGTCTGATAGATTGGTTAAGGTTGTTTTGATTGTCTCAAACAATTCTAAAATCAGTTTTAAGAAAAGGAAGCATTTTAAGCATGAATTCAAGATTGATGAATGACTAAGTTTTGAAAGTTTTCAGAGATATGAATGAAGTCCCAAGTTCTTTTGTGTGTCTTCTTTTTGAATGTGTTTCACGAAGTTGCAATAATGACTCCATTTACCCAATAAAGGCACTCGGTCTATTGTTCTTCTCATCTCGTAAGGAAACGAGATCCCTAGATGGAGCCTATGTTGAAACATATATATTTTTCTAAAAACATTAGACTTAAGAATTTCATTTTGTTTAAATAAGGATAAATGCGCACTTGGATACTACCGTCAATAAAGTCTTCTAATTAATCCAATGGTCTAAAATCTTTTCAAGTTATGGAGCCTCCCTTTCATTAAAAAGTCAAATCACTAAGACATCTTTCAAAGTATCATTTTTCGGGGTTTCACAATACTAACAGTTAGACATACAAAGAACTCCAAATTCCCGATAGGCGAACTCGTGAAACTAGCTTGAATTAAATCGAATTAATTAAACAATTAAAATGATTAACGATAATTAACCTTATCCCAACTTAGTGTTTCATAAATCTTGCCTCAAACGATAACTTAAACCCCCAATATTCGAAGTCTTGAAATCATCAATTAATCGCGATTATTTATAAACGCTAAATATGATTAATATTAATTAATCAATCAAGGTCAGCGGAGGCGGCTGGATGGTAAAGTCATTCTTGCAAAGAAGGTCAGGTCTTGTGCTCAAACTTGAGAAAGGACGTGGTCTAGCTGCAGAAAGATTAACTGGGCCAAGCCCGCATACCTTTTGTCCCCAAGGTGTAGGACAGTTGGTGACGGAGTGTGTTGTTAAGCCACTCCGTGTTGAAAAGTCACTGGTTCGAAACCTGCAGGGACAAAAAATCCAACCATGTTAAGGGTTGGTGTGGCTCAGGCCAGGTGCAATCCCTGGGTGATTTTGACGGCTTAGATGCCCCTGAGTCGCAGTTTCTCAAGCCACAGGTTAATCCCGATGCCAACAAGTTCGGCCACATTAACATACAAAAAAAAAATATTAATTAATCAATCACGATTTCACTATTCAAGAATCATAGCTTGATTTTAAATAGATTAACCCGGGACCCAAAACCCCAAAATCGATTAAGGTTAAACATAATTAGTTAACGTATAAACTCGATTTATTAACAAAATAAAACACTTTTATTTTACCGTTGAGTTTATGTTAATCTACGATATGGGTGATTTCAAATTAAATTTATACTTTTCTGATCATGGAAATTGATCATTAATGATATTAAAATGCCAGCCTAGGGAAATGATTTCAAATAAGATCCTTCTTTAATTCCCAAATATTTTTATTAAAATAATTAAACGTATTGTCAGTGAAGGGATATGTAGGTCAAGGCATTTCAGGCAAGAAAGACTTTTTCATTTTCAATTACTTTCGCATTTTAGTAGAGCTTGCTTAGCGAAATAGTCAGTCCTGTGTGTTTTCTGTGACAAGTAATAGGTTTTTAAGAATTGCTACCATGTTTCCACGAAAAACAAGCTAAAGAAACTAGTGAAAGTTCAGGCCAGATTTTAGAGGTTATCTCCAACACCTCACCTAGAAGTATAAACACAGTTAAAACCTAGACGAATGTATTCAACATCCTACAATATGAACTGCTAAATTTCCCTGATGATTCAAGTGACAATGAAAATGAATATTTATCTACCAAATACAAGACTATTTCTTAGTCAGAGATGCATAAGGTAGCAACAAAGCCAAGTCTTTTACCTTACAATGACATGATTCGATGGGCACTGGATGATGTGAATATCCCATCCAAAACTATATTCAATTCTCAGAAGGTAGTTGTTGGGTCATTTCAGCCAGAACACATATAGGTGATGCATAAAATTTCTTCAACACCAAACTTCATTTACAATGCCAGTTTTCTAGAGAACTTTATCAAGAAGGAGTGTGATCAATATGGAAATAATCTTTCTGACTTGATCAAGTACTAGTGCTCACACCTCGAAAAGTTCACAGTCGATTCTCACGACATATACTCAATCTCATCGCTAGAACCACAGTTCATGTATATAGTCATGATGATGTTTAGAATTTATGGAAAAGAGAACACAACCCATTTCTTTCTACCATGGGTACCCATTATACACATAGTGGCAGAAGGGTATTCTTTTGACTGGGTCAAGATATTGTCAGACAATCTAGCTAGTGAAATTACAGAATACCAGACAAAGTAAGTCAAAGGGAAATCATTTTCATTCTTCATGTCATCTTTTATTATGGACACCATCTGTTTCATGATGCCTTTCCCACTGATGGGATAGAGCTAGACTCCAGATAGTGCAAAACCAATTCATATTTATCATTCAAAAATATGGGAAGACAAGGCGAATGATTTCTTTTATGAAATCTATAATTGGATAGTGGTGCCGATGCACATTGCTATTTTTGGTCACTCACCTCCTAGAATTTCAGACACGGTTTTGGCTAACCTGGATAAAGTGGCGGACTGGTACATAGAGGAATACTTCTCTTATATCAGAGTTTTCGGTTGCTCAGTTCCCCCATATGATTTACCACATTTTTTACAAGACCGACTGGTGTGACATGAGGTCGCACGACAAGTTGTACTTAGTAGGATTAGAAAAGAGCTCAAAGCACTACAGAAAAAGGTATGGTCATATTTTCCTTTACAGTTTGGTGCATTTTCTTTATTAGATTTTGGCCACTCCAAAGTGGAGGTTGCATCCTTAGAAGAAATAAAACTGGTTAACATCGAATTTAAGAAGCACGACTCGCAGAAGGTTGTGGGTAACCAAATGGCCAGTTGAAATCTTAAAAAATATGAACATGAAGAGTCCCCTCAGGATGAAATGTTTCGAGGGGTGAGATCTTACCAAGAAGTTCTGAGCTGATTTCGAGCTCTATTACTTGATAAAATGATTTGTTTTTAAAAATTCCAAAATCACTGAAGAAGTAGTCTTCCAAAAGTATTACAAGGGGAAAAAACAATGTCTCCAGCTACGCAGCAAGTAGAGACCCAAAATCCAGAAGTTGTAAGTTATAGAAAACAAGAAGCCCTAGAAAACTTAGAGAAATCTGACGTCTCGACTCAGAAAGAAGATATCTCGACAACAAAGGTATCAGATAACCAGGCCAAATATCAAGAAGAGACACTAGAAAAGAAAGGAGAAGATAGGCCATTGTCTTCACCTAATAAATCAACTACAGATGAAACTGGAAAACAGTTATCCACAGAAATTGACAACCCCATTCAGGTTGTCACACCATTACAGTTCATCGGAGGAAACCCCAATGCATAGGTAATATTCATAGGATATATCACACCTATCACTATTGAAGAGATACCTCCTATTGACTTATTTTCAGTAAGAAAAGGAAAGTTCTAGTGAAGAAAGAGGTACACCATAAATAAGGTGCAATTGTCAAAAACCACAGAGTACTATTGGATGGACAAAATTTGGAAGAAGAAGAATTTTCTACAGAGGTAGCAGGCTCTTTGGGAGATTTTGCAACAACTAACCTATTCTCAGTTGATAATCTGAAAGAAAAACTAAAGAAGAAGAACCACGTGATAAGTCAGTTGCAAAATCAAATAAGGACCACAAAAAAGAATGTCAGAGATGAAGTCAATAAAGTGCTGGAAAAGGCTAGATCTAGTGATAAACAAGAAATCCAACTTCTCAGTCCACTCTTGATGAGATGCAGAAGAATTTGTAAGTGAGCGAAGGACGGGCTATCCAACAAGATAAGTTGGTAAAACAATTACAAAAAAAGGTTAGTTCCACTAAGAAAATGGTTGTAGATACAACATTGTTTCAAGCTCAAGCATTGGAAGTTCTAAATAAACTAGAAATAGCACAACAAAGCCTTTTAAATAAGGTACAAATCATCCAAAATTGTTTTCGAGAAGTAAACCAACCATTGGATAATATTGGTTTCAGAGAAAGAGAGGCTATTGCAACCCGAACCACTTTTCAAAAGCAGTTGTGTCATCAGCTAGAGAAGAAATATATGCAACTCCCGGATTGACTATTGTAGAGCAGGTCAGAGGTGATATAATATTAAATACATGGGAGGCCAATATAGTCGAGAGTAAAATAAAGTCCAAGGAAATAAAAGAGGATTGTGAAGAGATTTTTCATTTTCTTAATAAAGAATCACTGAGCCTCGAAAAGGATGATTGTTCTGAAATACTAGGACAAATCGACATTGTAAAGAATCAATTTGACATCAAGGAAAGATTAGAGAAAGATCAGGCTGAAATTTCACAGCTAAAGAAGGTTGAGATTGCTTAAATAGATAGATGGTTGGTAAAGCCAAATTTACAGTTACAATCAATGACTTCTAAAGATATAAGGATAGAAGACAGGTTGCCACAGTTACAAAAGAAGTTGTTTCTTTTTTAGGCAAAATATGTGACAAAACCTTCTAGACTAGTAGTACAATTTCTAAGCAGGCGTGTCGAATGTCTTGAGCAAGGAAAAGGGAGTACTTCAAAGAAACAATGAAGTAACAGGTGCATATCTATTTTTGTTGGTATGAGAAAGAGATAGAGAAGAACTAAGTGAAATGGTTCAATTTTTCATTTTGTAACCATCATTACCTAGGAATAATGAGAATTCCAACCACCTAGGGTTGAGAATCTCTTGTATAAATATATTTTCAAAAGACTAAAGATAGGTTGGATTTTTTCCATATGTAGTTGAGAAAGCTCTCCTCATTGAGGATTAATACAAATACAGATCAAAGATTCCACATTTCGTTCATTTGAGTTATGTGTTCTTCTGTCTTTCCACATTCTATTATCTTTTTATATATCTCTTTGATGAATGTTTAATTGCAATTTAGTACAACATCTACTGTGGTTACTTTTCATTTAGTAATTTAATAGCACACTAATTTTCCTTTGTTTTACTATTAGTAAATACAAGACATGTGAGTTAATTGGATTGCTACATTTTATGCTTCATTTAAGGTTATACCATCTATTTTCTTCTCATGTAGCAAAGTAAGATTCTTTTGTAATAGATGCCTTGATTTGTCTAACAACTTTATGTTTTTCTCTCATTACACCCATGCTTTTAATTTCTCATTACACCCATGATTTTAATTTTAACTCAGACACAAAAGACGGCCTCTGAGATGTTATGTTGTTAATTCATTTTTAGGATTTTTTCTCACATAATAGAGGTAGAAAACATAAACACTAAAAACCTCCTTTATTTCTGGATGCCTTGACATTATACTTTGAAGCCTTAAGTATAAATTCAAGAACAACAAGTAATATGAAAAGGGCCTATGGAGCCTCATTTTAATGCATTCTTCTCAGACAGATGCGCGTAGCAGCCATGTCTCTTCTCAAAGATAGCTTCCACCATTCGCGCAAGTTTCAGTTCTGCAGTTTTACAATTTCATCCTATTTCATTATTTAATTGAAGACATTGTTCACTGAATATTTGTGTTATTCTTCCTATCTCTGTATTATGGTATTTAGTCTATAATCAGTTCATTCTGATCCTAAATCTAGATCAGTGGTATCATAGTGATGTGCTCTTCATTTATTTTTCTTCATGCATGTCCCCAACAAGGTTTGGGTACAAGAAGTTGCGACTCGAACCAATCGATCAATTACCAAATAGGTTGCGCCAAGCCCGACGAAAACCCATGGGAGATGAAAAGAAAGATGATGGAGAAGGAGATCCTATTAAAATGTTTCTCGAGGAATCCCTCGCATGACAAAGGAACGTAATGATGGACAACTTCACACAGATCCTTCAATGGTTTCCCACGAGAGAAGCATATTCATCAGGCGGTCATGCAACCCCCTTCAAGGTACAGGTAAATTTTGATATTTCGTTATTTGAAGGACTGATAGATGCAGATGTTGGAGATAAATGGTTAAATCTGCTCGAAGGATATTTTTCATCCACAATTTTTCTGATCGGGAAAAGATCACTTTTGCACTCCTAAAGGCTATTCCCCATGTTAAAGACTGGTGGGATACCTACTATGAGAAAAGGGTCATGGAGGAATCTGCAATTTTTGTGGTGGCCCCTACATGGGATTCCTTCCAGGACACCATTAAAGAACAATACTACCCTATTGGAAGCAACAAGGACCACTACACCAGATGGACCACCCTATGTCAATAAAGGGACTAGAAAGTACCAGACTTCACCAATATTTTCCATACCCTTCGCACCAAATTGGGTATTAAAGATTATGAGCATCATCTGGTCCTCAAATACCGCAGTTGTTTGCATAGATGCATTCAAACAAAAATGGAGTTCCTGGACATCGTCTCATTGGGCATAGCTTATATATATGCTCTCAATATCGAGAAAAATTTATGCATAAACGGGGAGAGTTTGGATCTGCAAACCCCTCACAGCCGAAGTAGGGAAAAGGCAACCCTAACCCACACAATAGGGGACCAAGTCGCGATGGCCACCCTTAGGACAATCCGTCCAAGCCGCAACACAAGAAGGGAAATGAGAAGATGAAGAAGGACATGGGAAAATGGTGTGAGTACCATAAAATTCCTCGGCACAACACCGACGAATGCCGCTCCAAGAAGTCCCTCGTGGTCGAGATGAAGGCTTCCAATTCAGAGGCTGATTTTCATTTCGAGTCAAATCCTGGAGGAGGGAAGTGGATTATTGATGTTGAACTCAGTGCCACGGTCACTACCACCAAATTCCGACCAAGCGAAGCAGAAGAACCAGAGGAAGGGGAATGCCTCTTTCACTCACAAATGTGGGTCAAGGGGGCTCTGATTCACTTCATTGTTGACAATGGTAGTCAGAAGAACATGATTTTAGTAGAGGTTGTCAAGCGGTTGAACCTGCCAACGAAACCATACCTGCAACCCTACACCATCGGCTGGATTTGTCAAGGAAGAGATCTTTGTGTCAAGAAACAGTGCCATCTTTCCTACGGCATCAAGCCTTTCAAATATGAGATACTGTGTGATATTTCTTCCCTTAAAGTTTATGATGTTCTTTTAGGACAACCATATTTGTGGAAGCATCATGTTGTGTATTATTCTAGACCCCACAATGTTATTATTACTTTGGGTAGACAATTGTACAAGATCTCAGAGGTGGCACCACCTACTGCTATTTCTTTAATCTCTGCTAAGAAATGAAGTAAGGTCATTTCACAGACCGATAAGTTTGTCTTCTTTGTGATCGATGCTCACAGTAATAAGAAGGTCACTGCCACATCCATGGCCTCTACACAACACCTCTCTTTGCAGCAGAAGCAAGTGTACGGGATCATGGAAGAATACAAAGACATATTCGTCTCACCTACAGGGGTACCGAAACACTTCCAAGTCAAGCATCCAATTGATCTGACTCCCGACACACCTCTACCTAATGGACCAGTCTATCGATGCTCGCTGATGGAGAATGACGAAATTAGGCGTTAGATCCAAGATATTATTCAAAAGCGATACATCATACCTAGCTCCTTCTCTTGCGAAATCCTGATTGTACTGGTGCAGAAGAAGGACGGGACTTGGAGAATCTGCATTGATTACAGAGCCTTAAACAAAATCATAGTCAGGAACTGTTATCCCATTCCTAGGATTGATGACCTTCTTGACCAACTCAAGGGGGGAAATTTCTTTAGAAAGATTGACCTGAAGTCTGGCTACCACCAGGTTCCCATCGAACCAACGGATGTCTCAAAGACAACCTTCAAGTCTAAGGAAGGTCTCTACGAATGGATAGTCATGCCCTTTGGATTAACAAATGCACCAGCCACTTTCATGAGGTTGATGTACAATGTATTGATACCCTTCACCAACTCCTTTGTGTTGGTATATTTGGATGACATCCTCATCTTCAGAAGAACATGGGAGGATCACATGCGGCATATTCAGTAGGTTTTGAGCACTCTACAGCAGCACAAGATTTATGCCAACTTGGAAAAATTTTGTTTTGGCATGAACAAGGTCCAATACCTGGGCTACATTATTGATGAGCATGGGACACATGTTGATTGAGCTAAGATCCAATTCATTCGTGAGTGACCAGCCTCGACCACATTGATTGAGCTTCAGAGCTTCTTAGGACTCGCCAATTTTTAGTGACGGTTCGTGCTGGGATTCTCCAATATTGCTTGAGCCCTCATCCAGGTGACCAAGGGTGATGGTAGGACCAAGTTTTTGTGGGGTAAGGAGAAACAACGAGCATTTGAAGATCTGAAACATCATTTGTGCTCAGCTCCAATACTCTCCTTACCCGATCTGCAACAACCATTCAAGATTGATACTGATGCATCTGACTATATTGTGGGTGCAGTTCTCACTAAACACGGGCATCTGGTGGCATACCATGGTGAGATACTCTCTGATACTATCTGTATATACCCCACCTATGACAAGGAAATGTATTCCATTGTAAAATATTGTCGTCAATGGAAACATTACATTATAGGGACAAAGATGATCATACACATTGATAGCAAGCCTCTACAGTTCATACAGACACAAGGGAAATTGCAGAACGATCGCCATCATAAGTGGTTCACCTACCTGCAACAGTTCCATCTCAACATCAAGTATAAGACATGTATTTCCAATCATGTTGTTGACTGCCTCAGTCGGCCTCATGTGGCTGCACTTACCACTATTCTCCATTCATGTGTACATGAAACATCGAAGTGGCCCCAACTTTACCAGCAAGATCCGGAATTCACCACCACATATCATCTCTTGGGTACATGTGCCATTGTCACTGATTTTCACATTCAGGACAGACTCTTATGCCACCTGGCCCATCTCCATGTTCCTGCAAGTGAGCATGCAAAGATAATTTGGGAATCCCATTATAGTTAGGTGGCAAGACATTTTGGTGTAGAGAAAACTATGGTCGTCCTTCAGAAACATTTTTATTGGCCAAAAATTCAACTGGATGTCAGAAAATATATCTGATCTTGCACTAATTGCGCCATTTCCAAGCCGACCATCAAGAAGAAAGGATTATACGCCCCTCTTCCTATTCTTGAGAAGTCATGGGAGTCCATCTCCATGGATTACATGTCTAGTTTTCTGTCCACCAAGCACGAAAATGACTGTGTGTTTGTGGTCGTTGCTCAGTTTTTGAAGATGGCCATCCTCATAGCTTGTAAGAAGACTATCGCAGTGGCTGATACTGCCAAGATCTTTTTCGAACGAGTTTGGTTTCACTTTGGGATACCACAGACCATCATCTCCGACTGAGACAACAAATTCCTCAACACCTTTTGGTTGAGTCTCTGGTCTCTGTTGGACACCAAGCTCGCAAAATCCACTTCTTTCCACCCCCAAACCGATGGCCAAACCGAGGTTGTCAATCAAATGATTGTGCACATCCTGCACATGTAAAATTCTAAGCATCCTCATACATGGGAAGAGAGTCTCCCATATGTCCAACACAGTTACAACAGGGTTCTCCATAGTTCCACCGACCATATCCCATTTCAGGTGGGTCTGGGATTCCAACCCTTGGGATCCATTAATGTTGCACTTCCTCTTGCCACCGCACATATAAAATCTTCCCCTGATCAGTCTGTTGTCGACAAAGTCACCAAATTTATTGAGCATATTCAACACATCCGCCAATAGGTCTAGGAGATTTTGTAGAAATCCAATGCTAAGTACAAGGAGCACCATGATAAACACAGGGTACCACACCAGTTTCAGGTTGGCGACAAAGTCTGGTTACATTTTCAGAAGGAGCATCTCATCGGGCCCCATCGAAAGCTTCAACCACTTCATTACGGGCCTTACACTATCACCAAGGCTGTGGGTAGCAATTCTTTTCAGCTCAACACTCCACCCTTCCTTGGTCTGCATCCAATATTCAATGTGGACCTCCTTCAACCATATTTTCCACCATTATTGAACACCTCTGAGATCTCCAAACAACTGACACCAACAGAGCTCAACCCTGGCTGCATGGAACAAGCATCCATCGATCAGATAGTGGAAACACAAGTCAATAACACTCACCAACAGGAGATCCAACTTTATCGTCTTGTCAAGGAAGGGAAACTCCTACACCAAGGAAAGTGGCTCACCCGGGGCGAAATCCAACATAAGTTTCCTCACCTTATGGGGGAACTCAATGCAATGGAGACCATTGCTTCCTAAGGGGGGAGGATTGATCTAGATGGCTATTGGTGGCCACCCACCTATTCCAACTGGCTCCTCGTGTCCATTTTTGTTCAACACGTCTTTCTATACTGCTTTATAATTGTGAGTCCTACACTTCTAGGGTTGTCTGAAGCCTCACACATTCTCTAGGTGGATATGAGTGGCCTCTCACCTAATCCAATTGGCCTATTTTGTATGTTTTCATGTCAACACATCTTGTTGTACTTTCAAGGTTGTTTTGAGGCCCTAAACATTGTTTTTTACATTGTTTTTTTGGCTCACCATAGTCATACTATAGACATAGTCAGAGTCTAACAACGAAATATGTAGTTCTCTGAAAGACCTTTCCAATGGGCTATCACGCGCCTAAAACGAAGGTCGTATGCAAAAGTTATGACCCTAGGAAGTTGAGGTACCAAATTACACCAACTTACCCATAGGGCCCACATGAATTTTGGCGTTTCACCTTCTACGGTTAGGTTTTTGGATGTCTAGGGTTTTAGCATTCATGAGTAATATGAAAAGGGCCTATGGAGCCTCATTGTAATCCATTCTACTCAGAAGGATGCACGTAGAAGCCACATCTCTTCTCGGAGATAGCTACCACCATTCGAGCAAGTTTTAGTTCTGCAGTTTTACAGTTTCAGCCTATTTCATTATTTAATAGAAGATTTTGTTCACTAAATATTTGTGTTATTCTTCCTATCTTTGTGTTATGGTATTATGTCTATAATTAGTTCGTTCCGCTCCTAAATCTGGATCAACGCTGGATTTTCTCTCTTACCAACACTTCCTTTTGTACTCAATGGCCTCGATCACGCCATTTTATTGGATAAAATATTTATCAGTTTGTGTTAAAAAAACTACTTGATCATAGCCTTATTCTTAGTGGGCATGAAAGACCAACTTCTAAACCTTATTGGATATGGTGTATTGCTTTTAATTTTAAGAGTATTTATTATAAAACACTTCTAAATTTACTTGATATACCTCCAAGTTTTCTTAAAAATACCACATCACCAAACTTCACAACCATATAGAATCATGAGGTGACAAGCATATCAAAGAAGACCTTTTTTTTTCCAAATATTATAATTCTTCTAAGTGACAAAAATATTGTTTCAACCTCTATTAATTCTTCTTGTTTAGTTTTTGAGTAAATAAATTTTGATATACTTTTGAACTTATGTAATCATTAACAAATCAAAACATGTGATTTATTTGGATTTAATGATCATTATCTTTGTTTCAACATGTTAGAAATAAATAATTATATTTTTATAATTTTAAGATATTGATAAAGATAAAAAAAAAAAAAAAAATAGAAAAAAATAATATCTCTATATAATAATAATAATAATAATAAATAATTTTATCAAATTTATACATATTTAATTCACTTTTTAAAAATAATTATTAATTAAAACAAATTTTATTTAATTTTTATTTTATAATTAAATAATTATTAATTAAAATAAAAATTATTTAATTTTTATTTTATAATTGATTTCTTCGAACAATTCCTTATTGTTTTTAAACTTAAAAATATGCAACAATCAAGTTAATAACTTTAAAAAAAAATCTTAACAACATATTCCATATTCATGAGACTATCAAATATCAAAATAGATCAAGAAAATGACAAAATATCTTGATTATAGACACTATGAGATAAGACAAGAATACAATATATACTAAGAATGATAGATAAAGGAAAGGGCCCATAAGGAAAGCTTGTCCAAAGGAAAACAAAACCATGTAATTTTCCTTTTCTCTCTATATAAAATTTTGATGTTGACAATGCACAAGTGAAACATTGCATTCTTTTATATTCATAGTTGAAATATTCTAACTAAAAAGAATATAATTCTGATGTTTACTTTTACAAATAGGAAGCATCTTTGTTTCTAGAACATATCATTTGACTTTACTTTTTATAAAATAAAATGAAATATAAATGAATAAATAAGTGTTTTTTA
>ML793919.1:431237-449275 GCA_009831015.1 Picea engelmannii
ATTATTTACCTTTTAAAATCTCTTAAACCACTTTGACTACTTTGACCTTTTGGGGCTTCTAGATGACATATGAGGGTCCTCCAACTTCGTAAGGCCATAAATCTCAAACCGTGAGGATTTATGTGACATTCCACATACCACCACAAATGGCATGAAAATCACTATCCATATAGGATAGTTTCCCTAAAAAAATCATTGTCCTTCATCTCATTATTCCACAATTAAGCATGGGTTCTCTTACTCCGCAAAGCGTCTTCCCGCGAGGGCTTTCACCATAAGGGGACCACTTTGGAGTTCATCCATATTTACTTCTTATCAACCATGAAAAAACAATAACGAGTCATATTTACATCAAACAATATTGGGTCCATTACCCAAACCTTTGTGCTACAAGGCTTTCTTCAAGGGTTGACACCAATGACAACCAACCTTAATCAATAATCTCCCCCTTTGGCATTGATGGAAACCCTCTGATGAAATACTGAAATCATATCACTCATGCTCCCCCTAGAACCATAACTCTATCCTTTGCATCTAATAAATCTTCCTTTGTCCTCTGCATCTGATAAATCTTCTCCCCCTGGAACCATGCCTCTGTCCTCTGCATCTGATAAATCTCTCCCCCTTTGTCATCAATGGCAAAGGTATCTTTCCATCCGGGGATACTCCCCCTGACTGAACTGTCCTCTTATGGTGCTTCCTCATGTACATCTAAGACATATAAGATAAACATTCAAAAAGAATTCATTTTGGAGTAGAAATAACTCCAAGTCTTTCACGAAGATAGTCAAAGGCTTCCTGTGGAAGTGGTTTTGTAAAGATGTCTGCCACTTGTTCTTTTATTCCCACATACTCAACTCTGATGTTCTTTTCTGCAACTTGTTCCCGTAGAAAGTGATACTTGATAGGAATGTGCTTCGTCTTGGAGTTCATGACCGAGTTTTTTGAGATACTAATGGCACTTGTATTATCATAATATATTGGAATGGGCTCATCATACTCAACCTGTATATCTGTCAAAGTTTTTTTCATCCAAAGAACCTATGTACAACATGTTGATGCTGCAATATACTCTGACTCAACTATAGATAGAGATACTGATGATTGTTTCTTGCTTAGCCATGATACCAAACACTCACCGAAGTAGAACGTTGCTCCACTGGTGCTTCGTCAGTCATCAATACAACCTGCCTATTCTGCATCTGTGTAGGCAATAAGTGATAGATCTTTTCCTTTTAGATAACATAATCCAAACTCTTATGTTCCTTTGAGATATTTGAAGATCCTCTTTACTGCTAATACATGTGATTCCTTTGGTGCTTCTTGAAATCATGCCACCTGTCCAACTGCTTGCATTACATCTGGTTTGGATGTTGTCACATATAGTAGGATGCCAATCATTGGCCTATATTTCCTCTGATTTGTAGACTTCAAATCATCATCTTTGCTCAACTTACAATTGGTTTGCATGGGAGTGATAACTAGTTTGCAATCTTCCATTCCCAACCTCTTTAACATTTCTCTAATATACTTGGTTTGAGAAATAAAAATTCCTTGGTTTCTTTGACATATCTGAAGTCCCAATAGAAAGGATAGTTCTCCAAGTAATGACATTTCAAATTCATTATGCATGTCTTTTGCAACTTTCTGGCTTAACCTGTCATCATCACTACCAAAAATAATAACATCAACATAAACTTCAATTAATAAAATATTACCTTGACTTACCTTGATGTAGAGGTTGTTGTCTATACTTCCTTTTCTGAACCCTTCCTACTGCAGATACTTATCCAGTCTAGAGTACCATGCTCTAAGAGCCTGTTTTAGACCATACAAGGCCTTATTTAATTTACACACATATTCTGTGTTCTTTGACAACTGAAATCCTTCTGGTTGTTCAATGTAGACTTCTTCTTCAAGTTCCCCATTTAGAAAATTTGATTTTGGTCCATATGATATACTTTAACATTTTTGGAGCATGCATAATCTAAAAGAAAATGGATTGCTTCCATTCTGGCAACTGGGGCAAATGTCTTTTCAAAGTCGATTCCTTCAATCTGTGCATATCCTTTACATACCAATCTAGCTTTGTTCCTTGTCTTTGGAGATACTTGTTAAACTTGCTCTTCTGCTTCTGTCGAATTCTCTTCATCTTCATCTTCATCTTCTACTTCTTTTTCATCTTCTTCTTCAAAAAGTTGTTCCATTGATTTGTTTTCTTCTTCCTTTGATTCTAGTCTGCCTGTTTCATCAATTGTTACATTGATGCTTTCCACAACTTTGTTTAATATTAAATTGTAACATGTGTATGCTTTCCTTATACTTAAGTAACCAACAAGTATTCCTTTGTCGAAACGAGAGTCAAACTTTCCCATTCTGCCATCTTCTCTTTTGATGTAGCATTTGCTTCCAAAATCTCTGACGTGCTTCACATTTGTTGGTCTTCCTTTCCATATCTCATAGGGATTTTTATCAGTGTTTTTTCTAATCATTACTCTATTTTGAATGTGAACTATTGTATTCATTGCCTGTGTCCAAAAAATATCTGTCAACTTTGAATCCATTATCATTGTTCGAGCCATTTCTTGTATTTTCTTGTTCTTTCTTTCAACATCTACATTTTGTTGAGGTGTCCTAGCGATAGAGAATTGCCTATTTATTCCATGATTGTTGCAGTAGTCCATAAATTCCTTTGAGGTGAATTCTCCTCCATTATCCAATATTAAGCATTTGATTCTTGAATCCATCTCATTTTCAACCATTTCCTTGTAGATCTTGAAGTTTTCAAAAGCTTCTGACTTGTTCTTGAGAAAGAAAACTGCAGTCATTCTTGTATAATCATCAACTAATAACATAAAGTATCTCTCACCTTTTAAGCATTTTGTTGTAGTTTGTCCAACTAGATCAGTATGCACAATTTCCAGTGGTTTTGTTGTTGAATATTCCTTTGATTTGAACCTGGGCTTTGTTTCCATTCCTTGTTGGCAATGCTTGCATAAAGTGTTGATTGGTTTCGTGATCTAGGGCATTTCTCTGACTGCTTTTATTTTGTTGACTTTGAAAAGGTTATCAAAATGCATGTGACCCATTCTTCTATGCCATAGCCAAGTTTCATCTTCATTTCCTAGACAACATTTTTCATTTCCAATTTTTCTTAACACATATATGTTTCTTGAAGTTCTTGCAGCTGTAGTGACCAATTTCCCTGAACCTTATTTTCTTATCTGACACTTTTTTGAATCGAAAGTAACTTTATGATCTTGTTCACACATTTGACTCACACTTAAAAGATTATGTTTCATATCTTCTACTAGTAGAACATTTTCTGCCTTTTCATTCTTGTTGTCAATTTGGACTATGCCTTTTCCAGTGATTTTGGATTAATCATCATTTCCGAAGGAGACTGATCCCTCTCTTTCCTTTCATAATGTAAGAAACTTATCTCTATCACCTGTCATGTGTTTTGAACATCCACTATCAACATAACAACCACGTTTCTTTTGTTTATCTTGTAGAGCAACTGTGCATTCTTCATTGCTATACTAATCTTTCTTTCTTATCCATGTCGTTTTCTGAGGTTCTTGTTTGTGACTTTGTTGAGGTTCTTTAGGATGGACATTCATTCTGCAATTTTTGGCCATGTGTCCAAAATTGTTACATTTGTAACATTCTACTTCAGTGCTCAAATATTCAAACTTGTTGTAGCTTTGTCTCTGTGTTTCACTAGGTCTTCTTGAATAACCCCTTTGTGTATGGTTCTCAAAGTAGTTATTGTTCTTGTTGTTAGCTCTGCAATTTACAGCTTTATGTCCAAAATTATTACATGCATAACATAAACCAAAAAATATATTTTGATACCTGGTAGTTGAAGATCTTCTGAAAGGAGGTGCTCTTATGAATCCTTCTTCTTCTTGAGGCATGTCTATCTGTTGTTGATTCTGAAATCTGAATCTTCTCGGTGGAGGTGTCCCTATAATATTCCTTGTATATCTTTTTATCCCCTTTGATTGTTTCTACATAGCTTTTTGAATTTGTTTCTTGCTCTGTTGTGTTGGAACTTGATCCATTTTCTGTCTGATTATATCCAAGTATGAACTTGCCAAGATGAGATTTTTTACTGTTGACAATGTCATCCAGAACTTTTGAGCTATTCTGCATATTTTTCTTTTGAATATCCTTTCTTAGTGTGACAATATCTTCTTCTAGGTTTCCAATGATCATCTCCTTTCCTTCTATTTGTTCTTTGAGTGCTTCTTCAATTCTTTTATCTTCTTCTATTTGAACCTTCAATTTTGTGATCATTTGTTCTAGTTCTTGAGTGTCTCTTTTCTTATCTAGTTCTTCTTGTAGTTTCTTGTTTTTCTTGTTTTCTCTTCTGATAACTTCTATGGCACTCATTAATTCTTCTCGGAAGTCAACTTTAGCCTCTTCAATTTATTCTTCATATGATTCTTCATATTCTTCTTCGGAGTCTTCTTTATCAGAGTCTTCTATTGCGATAAATAGAACTCTCCCTGTTTCACTGTCACTGAATTCATCTTCATCTGATGATGAGATGTCTTCTTTGGTGCAAAAGCTTTCCTTGAAAACTTTCTTTGTAGTTCTTTTACCTTGATGTGTTTGTCTTCCTTTTGAGTAACCTTCATCATTTCTCTTTTTCTTGTGAGGACATTTGTTAGCAAAATGACTAATACCATAACAATTAAAACAAATTAAAGGAATCTTACCTCTATACCTACCATTGGTTCCCTTGTTCAGTCTTTTGACGAAGTTGTCCACTTCTTCATCATCTTCCGAGACGTCGTTGTTGTTGTTATATTCTTCTTGTTCCTTTTTCTTTTGATTTGATCTTTTGGATGATTTGAAGGTTGCTTCTTTTACATCTGGATTTTCCTGTTCATTTCTCATCTCATATGCTGTGAATATTCCATGCAGTTTGTCCATGCTTATTGAGTTTAGATCCGATATTTCTTCTAGTTTTGATATCTTAGGGTTGAATCTCATAGGAAGAGATCTTAGTACCTTTTGAACAATTACAGATTCTTTGATTTCTTCTCCCAATCCTATGATTGCATTCATTGTTTCATCAACTCATAAGAAGTAGGTTGCGATATCTTCATCTTCCTTGAGTTTTAGTTGTTCGAACTAACCTTTGTAAGTTTCAAGCTTTGTTTCTTTGACTTTTGAATCTCCTTCAGAAATATTTCGAAGCTTGTCCCAAATCTCTTTAGCCGATTTACAATGTGAAACTTTGGTGAATACCGTATCACTGAGACCATTCAAAAGTACATTTTTGGCTTTGGAATTATTCTCACCAAGTTTCACTGCTTTGTCATTTGTTGGTGGAACTACTGGTGTTGTGTATCCATCTACAATTGATTTCCAAACTTGAAATCCATGTGCCTGTATATACGTTTTCATCCTTATGCTCCAAAAAGCATACTTTCATCCATCAAACTGTGGTATTTCATTTTTATACTAGTTGGTACTCTCCATGATCTACCTTTCAGTGATTAAACTAATTTCTGAAGGAACCTGCTCTAATACCAATTGTTGGATTACTGAGAGGGGGGGTGAATTAGTAATATTGTAATTATAATCCTTTTTCTTCAAATTTTATATCAATGTAGAATTATTATCCAATAATGAGTAGTAAGAAATAAACAATCACACACATACACAGTACATTGGTGTTTTACGTGGAAACCCAAATCGAGAGAAAACCACAGAATTTTTTTTCTTATATGTCTTGAAGAATTACATTCATTGGAAGCACCAAATTCCTTTGTTTTCAAGCTGCAACTGGAAAGAGGCTCCAACCACGTAGTTTCTTAGGCTACAACATGAGGGAATCTCCAACTCCCCAATTCTTTGTCTACAACCAGAAGGAGTATACAAACCCCTATGTTCTCCGGCTACAACCGAAAATTGGCTACAACCACCTGTCCTTGCCTCGTCCTACCACCCTGAAGTAGAAGTAGAATGATGGAACCACTGCCACACTATCACTGTGAGATATACCATTGTAAAAATGTACCAATAAATCTGAACCATGCATCAACCTGTACCTCAACCTGTAATCAACTTGTACCATAAACAAGTGCATCAACCATGCACCAACCTGTACCAAACAACCCGTAATCAACCTGTACCATAAACAAGTGCATCCAACCATGTACCAAGTATGTACCAATCATGTGTCAACTACTCATTAACTATGACTCATCAATATCTACCAACATCATCAACTATACACCTCATGTATGTGCCAACTCATCAACTACTTGTCTCAACCATGTACTCAACATGTACCTCAAACAAAATCCCTCATCAACTTCATCATCCAAATCTGATTTGTAGCTCTGTAATAGACCTAGTTTATATGATCACATTCCTGCAAATCTTCCTTAACTTTAACAACAAGATACTAGCATTTTCATCAAACTTTTCTTTAGTCTCACATGCCTAGTTTTGGATTAGTCAACAACCCTAACTTGAAGTAATAATAAATTTGAAACTGTAATGTATAAAGATCTGAAACTGATACAAAATGTTCTTTAGTGTGTTTTATACAATTCCTCCAGGTGTCACTACTTGGAACCTCTTATAAAATGAGTTATATAAAAAATGGCATACCTTGGTGAATTCTGGCTTATTCTAGAGAGTGACCTTGTAGAGCGTGTTCCGCACGAAATATTCATTGAATTGATCTAAAACTATTACATAGAATACTATAGACTGTAACATAACCAACACATTTGGTCTCACAAAATTTGTATCTGTTATGAAGAATTTATCACGTTTTTACCCGAAACACATGTTTTTACTAGTTTCAGGACTAGCCACAACCCATATTTTCCACGGAGTGTAACTCCCAAAATACAATGACCCACAAGATGAATTTTTTACCAGAGATACTTGGGTATGTTTTTGCAATTTCATAGAAATTTCACAGTTTGAATCATTATATAAATAACGTTCTAGTGAAAATGGTGAGATGACCTGTAAATAACATACCTTAGAAAGCACCATCAAAAAAATTTATCCTTCCTTGCATTTCGGCCTTATTTTCTTCACCTTCCCTCAAAAATTCAGCTTAGATATCCTTGGTTACCTCAGACACCTATATATATTCAATATGCTCAAAGGTAATTAAAATTAGAGAGTCTTGCCTCTTATTTATACTCTCCAAGTAGCTTCCTTAAAAACATCTTCTAGGTCACTTGGCCCACTTTCCTTATTTTAGGGTTAACCCACTTCTAATTTCTCCATGAAATTTATTATTGAAATAATTTATTTTGTATTCACTTTGACTTATAATACACTCATCACTTCACTTTATTATTTACCTTTTAAAATCTCTTAAACCACTTTGACTACTTTGACCTGTTGGGGCTTCCAGATGACATATGAGGGTCCTCCAACTTCATAAGGCCATAACTCTCAAACCGTGAGGATTTATGTGACATTCCACATACCACTATAAATGGCATGACAAGAACTATCCATCTAGGATAGTTTCCCTGACAAATTCACTATCCTTCATCTCATTATTCCACAATTAAGCATGGGTTCTCTTACTCCGCAAAGCGTCTTCCCGTGAGGGATTTCACCATAAGGGGACCACTTTGGAGTTCATCCATATTTACTTCTTATAAACCATGAAAAAACAATAATGACTCATATTTACATCAAACAATATTGGGTCCATTACCCAAACCTTTGTGCTATGGGGATTTCTTCAAGGGTTGACATTAATGACAACCAACCTTAATCAACAACTCCCTCCTAGCTAGGGATGTATTAATTGTAATGATGTTAAACACATCTAGTCTTTTCACATGGTATGGTAAAGGCTCACATAGTCTTGCAGACCATTCTACAAGCAACATCATCATATCCACACAGGATATCTCATGATCATGCAAATCAAGTCATCATCATCATCATCACTATCAATATCATCTGGTAGCATCATCTCTCGAGGCCATACTCCATCTGAGTAGTCAGGAATGATGTTGAATAAGTCATGTGTTGAACTTAATGCACTCAATAGAGTGTCTTGCATAAGTCACTCTCTCAACATAGTGATATAGGGACCATTCTTCCTATCATGGTCACTATCTGTGACATAGGAAGAATGATTGTCCCAACAGATGCTAAAATCCATGTCATGGGATACAAGGACCATTCTTCCCACTCTTCTCACTACTGTGAACTTAGGAAGAATCATTGTCCTAGATCATTTTCCCCCCTCTAGCCACTACTGTGAACTCATGGAAAATGTATTTCCTATACCAATCTCCCCACTCTGGTCACTACTGTGAATTCAAGGAGACAAACCACTCTACCTATATGGGAAAATACCTAGGAGAATAGTTGTCCTGTACCATTCTACATGTCTGGGTAATTCCCCAGGAGAATACGTGTTCATGGTACATCAAAAATATGTTCTTCCTGGATCATTTTCCACCTGGGGAATGTTTTTCCATCAATACATTGACTATCCATGATGCCATATATCAACACTCCCTCCCAACCGAGGAATTAGTCTTCTCCTTTTCAACCAAGGGAGGGTATCTCCATAAGTCCCATATTTTCCCTCAAGTATGCAAACTTTATCTTGGACATAAGTTTTGTCAAAATATCAGTTGTCTACTCATCAATGGATATGTACTTGAGAATCACTTCGCCCTTCTATACTTTATCACGGATAAAATAGTACTTGATCTCAATGTTATTCGACCTATCATGGAACACAAGGTTCTATGAAAGATTTGCACAACTATGATTATCACAATATATCATAGTCAAATCCAACACCTGATCAAATAGTCCAAAAATCAGCTTACGAATCCATACTTCTTCTATAAAAGAATCACAAGATGCAATATACTCTTCTTCTGTAGTGTTGAGTGCAACATACTTATGTTTCCTGCTAGACCATGATATCATCATAGAGCCCAAACTGAAACATATACCAGAAGTACTCTTTCTTTCATATGCACTCCCTGCCCAATATGAATCAGTAAATCCATGCAACTGTATGTCACTCTTTGAGGCATATCTCAAACCATAATTTATCATCCCACAAAGATATCTCAAAATGTGCTTTGCAACTATCAATGCTCATGTCTAGGTTCCACCTTGAACTAGCTCAACATGTTCATAGAAAAAAAAATGTTCAACCGGGTATTAACCAAATACATCAATGAGACAATCAACCTCCAGTACAGGGACAAGTCTATTGGATCAGAATCAGATTCTCTCATCTTCTTCAGATCTGTCACCATGGGAGTTTCCATGGATTTGCATTCCATCATCCCAAATTCTGAAGGATCTTTACAACATACTTCCCTTGCCCCGAGAATATTTCACCATGCTTTTGCCATACTTCTAGCCTCAAATAATAATGCATGATATGAATATCCTTCAAATTGAATTCAAAGACTAACCCCCTCTTATATTGAACAATGAGAGGCTCTACACCTGTCATAAAAAAATCATCAACATATAGTGGTAGGATCACAGGTGCATCATTCACAACCCTGTAATAAAGGTTTGGATCAACATATCTCTTGGAAAATCCAAGTCTCGTCAAGTAACTGTCAATTCATGCATACCAAGCTCTTGGAGCTTGCTTGAGTCCATAGAAGGCCTTCTTTAATATGCATACATGGGTTTATCTTTGATGTACCTAAAAAACTTAAGGTTTCTCTATGTATACTTCTTCCTCAATTACTCCATTGATAAAAGTAGTCTTTAAATCCATCTAATGTAAACTCCAACCCATGGATGTTGCAAGAGATATGATGTCTCTAATAGAGGTGTATCTGGACACTGGAGAAAACGTCTCATCATAGTCTTCTCCCTCCTGGTGGGAGAACCCTCTACCCATGAATATTTCCTTGTATTTATATATTCTCTCATATACTACATTCTTTATCTTGTAAACCCATTTTGAAGTGACTACAAACTTTCCTTCAGGTCTAGGCACAATTTCCCATACATAATTTTTCATGATGGATTTATATTCTTTCATCATAGATTCCTTCCATTCTTTCTTCTTGACTACTTATTCAAAGGTGGAAGGTTATGCATTGACAAGACTTGTCATGAGTTTCACATAACTAGAAAATATTTTGGGCCTCTTTCTTTCCCTAAAGGTGCCACTAAGAGATTTTTGTATTTTTGCTTCTTGTAGGGTGGATTCGAGTCTCGGGTACAATAACTGGCTCCACTAGTTCAAGTGGTTGTTTTGGTTCTTCATTTGGATGTTCTAGAGAGAATGTAGACCTTCATGTTATTCTTCATTGTTGGAATCCATGGAATCTTCTATAGATTTCTTGAAGGCAATATTTTCATCAAAAGTCACATCTTTGTTGATTTTAACCTTCTGTTGACCCGGAACATAGATTCTGTAAGATTTTGATGACTCACTATATTCAACGAATATGGCCTTGTTTACTGAAGGTTCCAACTTCTTTCTTTTTTCCTTGGGAACATGAATATATACAGGAAAACCAAAGATCCTCGAGTGTTCAACACTTGGCCTCTTTTCAAAGAAATATTATTATAGAGTCATGTTCTTTAATATGCAATGACTAATTATATTCTGAACATATATGGTTGTCATAGCTACTTCTCCTCATAGAAACATGGATAGATTCTAGTCATTCATCATTTTATTAACAAATTCTTCAATGGATCAATTTTTTATTTATGCCACACCATTATGTTGAGGATTATGTGGGACAATTAGCTCCCTCCTAATCCTGACTCCTTTACAAAAAGGAAATGAGATCCTTTGAGGTGTATTCTCCTCCATTATCATATCTTAGTGTCTTGATCTTCTTGTCTTCTTAGTGTCTTTATCTTCTTGTCTGCTTAGTGTCTTGATCTTCTTGTCCCTCTTTCCTGTCATTTTGTTATCAGTTGAGGACAATATTCATCGCACAGTCCAGTGATCTATAGTACATGCATGTCATGCAAGGATTCAGTTAGTCTCTCACCAAATTTCCCAGTTGATTGCAGTTAAAACAAATGATTGGTCCTCTTCCTCCTCTACCAAATCCTCATCATCCTTAGCCTCCACCTAATCCTCCTCGTCGACCTTGGTTAAATCCTCTCGAAGTATTGTACTATGGAAATCCTACTCTGGAATTTTCTTCTTGGATTTTGTATGTGTCTGAAGTGCTCTCTCTCATTAAGTCAAATGCGTGAAAATCCTTCTCATCATGTTCTACAAACTTGCAAAAATTGCAAAAAACATTCATGGGTGTGCTATGGTACTTTTGTAACAATGGAAAAGCAGTTGGATGATGTCCCCATGCCTTGCATATTTCACAATGCCCCACTCATCCTTCCAAAGGGTCTGGTGCTCTTGTAGCCATATGCTGCGCAAATGCCAAACACTCGTCTTTACGATGGCCTTCTGTCTTACATGTAATACACCAAAATTGTTCACGCTTTTCCTTTCCTGTTTTGTTTTGATCATCTATATGTTCTGGTTCTGGTTCCCTCTTTCCTTTCATTTTTCTATTAGTTGAGGACTATCTTTCATCGCATGGTCTAGTGATCTGTAGTACATGCATGTCATGCAAGGATTCAAGTAGTCTCTCACCAAATGTCCCAGTTGATTGTAGTTGTAACAAATGATTGGTCCTCTTCCTCCTCTACCAAATCCTCCTCATCCTCGACCTCCACCTAATCCTCCTTTTCCACCCTATTTAAATCCTCTCGAAGTATTGTACTGTGGAACTCCTTCTACTTTGGAATTTTATTCTTGTATTTTGTAGGTGTTTGAAGTGTGCTCTCTCATTAAGTCAAATGCAAGACAATTATTCTCATCATGTCCTACAAACTTGCAAAAATTGCAAAACAAATTCATGGGTGTACTATGGTACTCTTGTAATAATGGACAAGCAGTTGGATGATGTCCCCATGTCTTGCATATTTCACAATACCCCACTCATCCTTCCAAAGGGTCTGGTTCTCTTGTAGCTATATACTACACAAATGTCAAACACTTGTCTTTACGATGGCCTTCTGTATTACATGTAATACACCAAAATTGTTCACACTTTTCCTTTCCTTTCATCATTTTTGACAACTTAATTATCAATGCAACCAACTATGACTGGACCTATGCCATCCATGTGCTATCTCCTACAAGGGATGACTCTAACTTCATTGCAATTTCTAAGGCTTCTGGATATGATGTGACTTTATGATGCATCAAAGGACAACGAATGTGTGGCAACAAACCTGCAATAAACCATTCTCTATGTTGTTCATAAGGGATCTCAAATTTCAACCTACCCATCACATCTTTAAACCTCTGATCGTAATCCCAATCTGTCTCAGTTTGCACTTGCTTAATTTCTTTCAGCTCTGTGATATACGACGACTCAGATTTCGTCTTTCGAAATTACTTTAATAAAGCTTGTCCAATTTATCCCAATGTTCTTGATTTTCCTACCGGTGCATTACTCTGATACTTCATGTACCATAACAATGCACAACCTCCGAAATTCATTGCTAACAGCGCAATCTTTGTTGCCTCAGCCCAAACATTCTTTGTAGTCTATATTGTTTGAAATACAAATAGGTGTTGCTCTGGCTATTTTGACCCCACTCCCTAGAATTTAGACATCCTTAATGTATTATCTATTCCTTCCATTGTATTATGTGTAGTAATTATCCTCTGTGTTGCTAATTGACTCTGGTTCCCTATTGTTATAACCCTAAATTGCTCCATACATGCATACCTGGAACTTGGCCCTCTTACTTGCTATTTTTTCCAAGCCATCACTGATTTGTTCATCTTAAAAACTCATTTTTCGAAGATGTACGCACGCCCTGCACGAATACTTCCCATGTACATATGCTTGTTGCACCACTACAACCCACATACGTAAGCTAGTTGCACCACTACAACATGCGTATACTTGCAAAGGTTACAAAAATAAAAAAGTTGCAAGGAATTCGTTGAGATTACGGGATATTGGGTAGTTTCCCAACTAATCCACTGCCTATAGCCAGGGATAATTTTAAGGATGGAAATTTATATTAAAATGTAGAAACATGGGATAATCTTACTTGTCCTTAATATCCAAAATATAAAATGTTTGGCGATAATTTTTGTAAAAATATTCAAATTTATAAGGATTTTGTATAGTTTATACAATTTTTTGGCTATTTTAAAGGTAAAGTAATTTTATTCCATGGAATTTGGGCAAATCATTTTTAGAAAAAATGGAAATTAGCAAATCGTGTTTTGGGAAAAACCATGGAAAATTAGCCCATTTGCTAAATTTAGCCCCTAAAATAATCTATGCCTATAGCCCGTCACCCAACCAAATAACCATCCTTTTGTCATATAAAAGGAGTTGTTGTGGTCTCATTCTTCATCTAGACATAATAACAGTGAAACTCTACTCATTTCACATCCCCTCCTTGCCCCAAGCATTTGCAGCCTTGTTGTGAGAATTGCCTCAGAATTCCTCATTTATCCCTTTTTCCTCCATCAGAACCCATTCCATTTCCCAAGAAGAAGTTTGAGAGGAGAAAGATACATGGAGGTGCACTTGGAGCTTGGTGAATAGGATATTGGACCAAGTTCGAGGAGCATTAGCTGACTTTGGTTTTAAGTGATCATTGTATTATCAATAAAATAAGTACTTTTCTTGTCCCAAAACATGATGTGTCGAATGTTTGCATTTGTTCTATGTTTTTATTCTAACATCTAACCCTTATTTGTGTATGAAATTTATGCTTGTAGTTTTATGTTTATCTGTCTTTGAATGCAAGACAACCTTTGGGAGGAGGTTTTCATTCAGCAAAGCTTTCAAGTGGGAGAGGATCTACACCGAACGCGGAGTAAAGCTACAGTTACCGGATCCTTCTCATTTTACTTTTCTTGCATAATCCCGGGGTATGTTTGGGGTAGTTAGAGAAGTAGGAGACTTTTAAACAGTTATTGATTTGCCTACATTGTAAACCCTGGTGTAGCCATAGGGGTTCTTTTCCCGCTAGCAGAATTGGCGACCATACTAGGGAAACCTCTAGGGTTTTAGGGATTTTTGGGTGTTTGATCGGTTTTATACCTTTTGAGTTACTTGTTGAGTATGCTGAGTCTTTAAGGGATTCTGGTCACCTGTTGGTGTCATACCAGTTATCCCTGCCTTTCCAGTCTATCAATTTTATTTATTTTTTTCAAGAAATATAGAGGTGTATGCGGCCTGTTGTGGGTTAGCACGTGTACATAAGTGCCCTTCTTTATATACAGCTTGTGTTGATTAAGGTTGGTTGTCATTGATGTCAACCCTTGAAGAAATCCTCGTAGCACAAAGGTTTGGGTAATGGACCCAATATTGTTTGATGTAAATATGACTCATTATTATCTTTTCATGGTTCATAAGAAGTAAATATGGATGAACTCCAAAGTGGTCCCTTTATGGTGAAAGCCATCATGGGGAGACGTTTTGTGGAGTAAGAGAACCCATGCTTAATTGTGGAATAATGAGATGAAGGAAAGTGAATTTGTCAGGTAAAATATCCTAGATGGATAGTGCTTGTCATGTCATTTCCGGTGGTATGTGGAACGTCACATAATTCCTCATGGTTAGAGAGTTATGCCCATGAGACGTTGGAGACCCCAGGTTTGGGTAATGGACCCAAGTTTGTTTGATGGGTAACGGTATGAGTTATGAAATATTTTCAGATAATACTATTCTATATGGATATTACATGTCATGCCATTTCAGGTGGTATGTAAAACATCACATAACTCCTCACGGTTTGAGAGTTATGACCTTACAAAGTTGGAGGACCCTCATATGTCATCTAGAAGCCCCAAAAGGTCAAAAAATTCAAAGTGGTTTAAGAGATTTTAAAAGGTAAATAATAAAGTGAAGTGATGAGTGTATTATAATTCAAAGTGAATACAAAATAAATTATTTCAATAATAAATTTAATGGAGAAATTAGAAGTGTACCCAACCCTAAAATAAGGAAAGTGGGCCAAGTGACCTAGAAGATGTTTTTAAGGAAGCTACTTGGATATATTGAATATATATATGTGTATGAGGTAACCAAGGATATCTAAACCTAAATTCTGAGTGAAGGTGAAGAAAAGAAGGCTGAAATGCAAGGAAGGATAAATTCTTTTGATGGTGCTTTCTAAGGTATGTTATTTACAGGTCATCTCACCATTTTCGCTATAACTTTTTTTCTATAATGATTCATACCGCTATGAAAGTGAGAAAACATATACAAGTATCTGTAAAAAAACAATTCAGCTCGTGGGTCATTGTATTTTGGGAGTTACACTCCATGGAAAATAGGGTTTGTGGCCAGTCTTGAAACTAGTCAAAATCAGGTGTTTCGGGTAAAAACATCATAACTTCTTCATAACAGATCCAAATTCAGTGAGACAAAATGTGTTGGTTAGGGTACATTCTGTAGTATGATTTGTAACATTTTGATATCATTTCATCAAATATGTTGTGCAGGGAACGCTCTACAAGGTCGCTCTCTAGAATAAGCCAGAATTCAACAAGGTATGCCATTTTTTCTATAAATCCTTTTCTGAGAGGCTCCAAGTAGTGACACTTAGAGGAATTTCATTAAACACATTGAATAACATTGTGCATTATTTTCAAATATTTATACATTACAGGTTCAAATTTATGATTACTTCAATTTAGGGTTGTTGACTAATCCAAAACTAGGCATATGAGACTAAAGTAAAGTTTGATGAAAATCATAGTCTCTTGTTTTTAAAGTTAAGGAAGGTTTGCAGGAATGTGATCATATACACCATTTCTATTACACAACTACAAATCATATTTGGATGATGAAATTGATGAGAGATTTTGGTTGTGGTACATGGTTGAGACAAGTAGTTGATGAGTTGGCACACATACATGAGGTGTATGGTTGATGATGTTGGTACATATTGATGAGTAGTTGACACATTATTGGTACATACTTGGTACATGGTTGGATGCACTTGTTTATGGTACAGGTTGATTACAAGTTGGTGCATGGTTGATGCACTTGTTTATGGTACATGTTGATTAAAGGTTGAGGTACAGGTTGATGCATGGTTGATGCATGGTTCATATTTATTGGTACAGGTTTACAGCGGTATATCTCACAGTGATAGTGTGACAGTGGTTCCATCATTCTACTTCTACTTCAGGGTGGCAGATGGGGCAAGGATAGGTGGTTGTAACCACCTTCCGGTTGTAGCCAGAGAACATTGGGGGTTGTATCCTCCTTCTAGTTGTAGCTAGAGAATTGTAGAGTTGGAGCTTCCCTCAGGTTGTGGCCTGAGAAACTAGGGGGTTGGAGCCTCCTTCCATTTGTACCTAGAAAACAAAGGAAGTCGGTGCTTCCAATGAATGTAATTCTTCAAGACATATAAGAAAAAGAATTCTGTGGTTTTCTCCCAATTTGGGTTTCCACATAAAACACTGGTGTATTGTGTATGTGTGTAATATTTTATTTCTTACTACTCATTATTGGATAATAATTCTACATTGATATAAAATTTGAAGAAAAATGATTATAATTACGTTATTATTGATTCACCCCCCCCTCTCATTAATCCAACAATTGGTATCAAAGGAGGTTCCTTCATAAATCAGTTTAACCACTGAAAGGTAGATCATGGAGAGTACCAACTCGTATAAAAATTGAATACCACAGTTTGATGGACATAAGTATGATTTTTGAAGCATAAGGATGAAGACATATATACAGGCACAGGGATTTCAAGTTTGGCAATCAATTGTAGATGGATACACAACACCAGTAGTTCCACCAACAAATGACAAAGTAGTGAAACTTGGTGGGAATAATTCCAAATCCATAAATGCACTTTTGAATGGTCTCAGTTATACGGTATTCACCAAAGTTGCACATTGTAAATCTGCTTAAGAGATTTGGGACAAGCTTTGAAATATTTATGAAGGAGATTCAAAAGTTAAAGAGCAAAGCTTCAAACTTACAAAGGTCAGTTCAAACAACTAAAAATGAAGGAAGATGAAGACATTGCAGCCTACTTCTTACGATTTGATGAAACAGTGAATGTAATCATAGGATTGGGAGAAGAAATCGAAGAATATGTAATTGTTCAAAAGGTACTAAGATCTCTTCCTATGAGATTCAACCTTAGGATATCAGCACTAGAAGAAAGATCGGATCTAAACTCAATAAGCATGGATGAACTACATGTAATCTTCACAACATATGAAATGAGAAATGAACAGGAAAATCTAGATGTAAAAGAAGCATCCTTCAATGCATCCGAAAGATCAAAGCAAAAGAAAAAGGAACAAGAATAATATAGCAGGAACAAAGACGTCTCGAAAGATGATGAAGAAGTTGCCAACTTTGTCAAAAGACTGAACAAGGGAACCAACGGTAAGTACAGAGGTAAGATTCCTTTAATTTGTTTTAATTGTGATGGTAGAGGTAAGATTCCTAACAAATGTCCTCATAAGAAAGAGAGAAATGATGAAGGTTACTCAAAAGGAATAAAAACATATAAAGGTAAAAGAACTAAAAAGAAAGTTTTCAAGAAAAACTTTTGCACCAAAGAAGACATCTCATCATTAGATGAAGATGAAGACGGTGACAGTGAAATAGGGAGAGTTCTATTCATGGCAGTAGAAGACTCTGATAAAGAAGACTCCTAAGAAGAATACGAAGAAGCATATGAAGAAGAAATTGAAGAGGCATAAGTTGACTTACGAGAAGAATTAATGAGTTCCATAGAAGTTATCAGAAGAGAAAAGAAGGAAAACAAGAAACTACAAGCATAACTAGATAAGAAAAAAGACACTCAAGAACTAGAACAAATGATCACAAAATTGAAGGTTCAAAGAGAAGAAGATAAAATAATTGAAGAAGTACTCAAAGAACAGCTAGAAGGAAAGGACAGGATCATTGGAAACCTGGAAGCAGAGATTGTCACACTAAGAAAGGATATTCAAAAGAAAAATATGCAGAATAGCTCAAAAGTTCTGG
>ML793919.1:455590-467931 GCA_009831015.1 Picea engelmannii
CATAGTTGATGAGTAGTTGACACATGATTGGTACATACTTGGTACATGGTTGGATGCACTTGTTTATGGTACAGGTTGATTACAGGTTGGTGCATGGTTGATGCACTTGTTTATGGTACAGGTTGATTACAGATTGAGGTACATGTTGATGCATGGTTTAAATTTATCAGTACAAGTTCACAGCGGTATATCTCACAGTGATAGTGTGACAGTGGTTCCATCATTCTACTTCTACTTCAGGGTGGAAGGACGGGGCAAGGACAGGTGGTTGTAGCCACCTTCCGGTTGTATCCGGAGAACATTGGGGGTTGTAGCCTCCTTCTAGTTGTATCCAGAGAATTGGGGAGTTGGAGCTTCCCTCAGGTTGTAGCCTGAGAAACTAGGGGGTTGGAGCCTCCTTCTAGTTGCAGATGGAAAACAAAGGAAGTTGGTGCTTCCAATGAATGTAATTCTTCAAGACATATAAGAAAAATCATTATGTGGTTTTCTCCGGATTTGGGTTTCCACGTAAAACACTGGTGTACTATGTATGTGTGTGATTGTTTATTTCTTACTGCTCATTATTGGATAATAATTCTACATTGATATAACATTTGAAGAAAAAGGATTATAATTACACTATTACTGATTCACCCCCCCTCTCAGTAATCCAATAGCGCGCTTACATACGCAGGCTGCTTAAGCATCAACAACATACCTGTGTCAGGAAACTATTTTAAGAAAAGGTAGTCAACCTCTTCCCCGATTGAGGTTTTACTTCTCAGGTTTTCTTGACTGAGTCCAGTGTCTCTGTTTTTACAGTCAAAGCCTAGGTTAGATGTTAGTTTGCTTATATTTTTAAAGATTTCTTGTGTTTACTTTGAAAGGGTTTTAGACGAGTCTTTGAGTCTTTGATCAACCTGTTTGGTGTCTTTAGTGACTCCCTGCAATCCATAGTGGGCCATAGGTCATTTTCAGTCTTGTCTTGTTTTTCACTTTTCCCCCTTTCACTTGCTTTAAAGAAAAAGAAAAATAATTTATTTCAAGTTTCTTGTTTAAAGAATTTAAAAATAAAAATAAAAAAAGATTTTCATTTCTTAGTTTGGTAAAGTAGTTAGGGTTAAGTTATTTTACTTGAAAGGAAAAAGAGTTCAGTTTTTAAGTTCTTTAACTAATTTCATAGAATTTATGTAGCTCATAGTCGAGTGAAATTTCATTTTAGTTAAAGATCTTGGAAAATTTTAGTTATGAAAAGTTGGTTAAAGAGTTAGTTGCAAATATTTATTGTTAACTAGAAGTAATTTTGCTTTCAGTTTAATTTATTTCTCCTTCTTCGTCTCCCATAGACATCACTAGTTTCACTGCATTTCCTTGAGTTAAAACAATCCATTTAAAATGAACGCTAATTAAAATCAATTAGACTTTATGTTTGTAGGGTCAATAAACTAGTTTAGGATAGAGTCTTGAATTAGGTTGGAGAGGAAACTCTTCAAGGCTTATAGACAAACATTGGAATCAGAGCTAGGGAGTGTAAAAATTCCAATGACGTGAAATTTATCTGGGACCCCCCTCTAACACAGGGGATAAACACGAGGTCACGTGAGGAAAGGTAGAGGAGATAACCCCTCCAAAGCTGAACCAAGCGTAGTGGGGAACACATATTGATGACTTGTCAGTTTCATTTTACTAAGGAGCTTTGTGGACCTCAAATCTGTTCGAGATCCTCAGTTGTCTTCCAGACTACTTGCACTTGATACCCTTGGTAGGTTTCAAACTTGTTATCATGTTCATTGCAGTCCACCCGACTATCGACTGTACCTGCCTAGTGATTATTTACGAGATGGAAACTTAGTTTCCTTTATTATGGAGACTTACAAAGGTGACTTCGAGGGTATACTACAGTGCCTAGGGTAGACATCGAGCCACGGTTTGTAGCATATACCCATAGGGTGCTTCCGTGTTCAAGTTGCACTTGTATCAATAAGTTGTTCTAGTGTTGGCTAACGTAACTGTTCTTCCAACTAGATAGTGTTTTTCTTTCTTTATCTTGTAGGAAATTTTCTAGTGTGTGTTTATTTTTAAACATTAGTAAAAGCCTTACTGTGTCATTGATCTTTTCACAAGGTATAATATCAAGAGCTCCGCTGATCGCGAAGGCTTCAGGTCCTGTCGTTAGTCACATTGGAGCCACCACCGCCACCGTTACGACAAAGACTTGACCAACAAGCGTCATTTGAAATGAATGGGCCGCAACAAACTGTGCCTGAGCCAACTCTTATAGGAGAATACTCGAATCCATAGGAACCGACTATTTATGACCTTGGAGCGGAAGCTCTCGGGCCAGCTAACCCTCCAATAACTGACTTGTAAACACCACTTTTGGTTCAAGTTGTCCCTCCAAGGGTAACACATCATGAGCATCAGATAGTTTTGCAAGCAACCATGGAATCAAATGTTTCTACTTCGTCAGGGATTCCTCACACTCCCTTCACAGTTGCCACCACAAGGGGCATTCCACCTCCTAAACCACCTTCGTCGGTCTGGACCATAATGGTCTCGACCACCTCTACTTCGGGTAGTGGTCTGATTCCTTCAGCAACGATGACCACTTCTCCATTCACATAGAGTGCGACGGGCCCTCCATTTTTTATGTAGCCCCCCTACTCCCCGTAGCGTTGCGTGACCTCCCGGTCTCTAGATATTTCTTTCACCTAATTCGGATTGACTCTTCAGGTTCCTGATTGAAACCAAAACAATATACATGGTCCCCTTTTCTTCTCCTATGTGTAGGTCCTGTGATACCTTCACCCTCCTGTCTGTGTGCTCTGGGCGCTCTTCAATTTGCAGAAGCTATCTATTTTCACACTAACCCCTTCCTACATATGTCTTTGGGATATGGCCTTGTGCTAATACATGATTGCGGGCATGGGAAAGAGTGGTTTCAAACTAAACCTCTTTTCACCCCACAATCCTCCTCAAGCTGCCACTCATTCCTTTGCAAATACTGTGGTTCTAATTGCAGCCCGCTCAAGGAAAATTAATGTTCGAGCTTGTCCTGGCCCTGCAATCCTTCTCAATCTTCGATCTCATGATCTTGACGATAATGCCTGAATCGATGCTTTAGATCTACACCTTTCAAACCTACGAACCAGATCTTCTCCTCCTAGATCAAAGACTATGATCTCTTCACAATTCTGGACTTCGGGTGTTTGAAATCTCAAATCCAACTTTATTCCATACTCCAATATTCTAGAGTTAACGATCTCTTGCCACTTGTCTCTCTGAACCTATGGCTAGGATCTCCTCTGTGGGTCCGGCCTTCAAGAATCTCAAATCTTAAATCCTCACCACTACTGACTGGTTATGTTCCAGAATGGATGATCTACTAACACGTATCCTCCCCAATCAATGGTTATGCTCCCGCTTTGGGACTTTGGCCTCCTCAACTAGATCAATGGTCCTCGGACTCCCTTCTTGATCAACAACCAAGATATTCTCCGAGTCTTCAGACTTTTCCTCCTCCATTTTCTTCCAGAGTTTTGGATTTGGCGCCACATGTCCACCTTCACATAGACGGATCGCGTCACTTTGGATTTTCGGGCTTCGGAAATCTCAAATGTCAAACTCCTGCCTTCCTATTGCTTTTACCGAGAGTTGATAATCCTCTGACGTATGTCTCCTCCTATATCAACAATTGTGATCCCTTCGCATCTTCGGGCTTCAAACTTCTCAACTCTCAACTCTTCTCTCTCCTCGAGCTATGTGGATCTCTATCATGTGTCCACTTGATCTGATGGTCGAGGATCACTTCGGGTATTTACCCGGAGTGCATGGATCTACGCCACGTCTCCCTTTATATGATGGCTATGAATCACTTCGAGACTTTACCCGGAGTTCATGGATTCATGCCATGTCTGCTCTAGATCAGATGGCCCAGATCTACTTCAGGTCTTCAGGTTTCGAAAGTTTCAATTTTCAATCGAAACTCAAATGCAATTCACCCGAAGCTTGTGATCTTTCTCCATGTGTCTCTCTGGATCTAACGGTCCATATCTCTTCGGCTCTTAAGTGCTTTGGCCCTTCGGCTCTCTGGCACTTTGACTCTTCAACTCTTCTATTCTTCAATGCTTCGACTCTTCGGGCTATGGGAGTTTCAACTCTAGCACACTCGTTCCTCCCGGAGTGATTTCACCCGAAACACACGATCTCTTGACGCTTACCCCTCCTAGCGATCAATGACCAAGATTTACTTCAACAAATCCTGAGCCCTCCTTTTCCACAAACTTCTGAATTTGTGGATATTATGCCACCTTTCCTCCTCGATGATGTATGTTCCCTATTCACTTCAAGACTTCGGGACTTTGACGAGTCCACTCTCCTGCATGTGCATAGCGTTAAGGCTCATGCACTTCTTCCAAATCCAACGATTGTTGATCCTCTGCACTTAGATCCAACGAATGGGATCTGTTCTTCTCCTATGTTCTCCCTTTTGTTTGTTGGATGTAGATATAATGGTCCACGCTCCTTTCCACAACCGATCCGATGAATGTTGTCGCTCCTCCTCCTGAGCTTTCACCTTCTTCTGACTTGGAATATTTTGTAAGTGTTCAAAGCTTTCAACCTTTGAACTTTCTCCTGTGAACCCAACTACCTTGGTTTCCTCTTACACCCTTTCAAGTATTATCTCTCCTGAGCTTGTCCCCTCTGAAGGTTTCAATCTCCCACGCACTCCTTACATTTATGGGATTTCGTCAAACTCAGATATGAAGGATTTCTTGGAAAGAAGTTCTTCTCTCCCTCCTAGCGTTCTCCTTGCTCGATGCACACCTTGCAGAGATGCTTCTTACCGAGTATTCAACAAATATGTTTCTCCCTGAACTCAACACAGAATTATTCTTGTGCACTCTTGCACTCGCTTGATTCCCCCTCTGGCAGAGATCTATAGAGTTCTCAATAACTCTGTCTCTTTGTGCTTTATCTGCACAATTTCTCCTCTAAGGTATTCAGTAATATTGAGGTTCCTCTTGAGTTTGTGATCACTCTGGTGTGCCCTCCATGCACGTTCTTTTTTACTCTACAGAGTTCATATTTATACTCCTTGTGCTAGCTACAAAACCTCCAATGTTCTATTGTGCACTCCTTGCACAACCTAAATAACCCAGAATGATATTTCAAACTCAAACAAAGATAAAGAAATATATCTTCCTACTGTAAATGAAACTTATCATAAATCTACAGTATTCATTCATGAAATACATAAACACATGAACAAACATATGCAGGAAAAACTTATTTTCTATTATCTCTCTGTGTCTATACAGATGTTTACAAAAACTAGATTGTAACAAAGTCCCAGTTCTCTTAATCTCTCCTCAGAACTTCTAAGACCTCTCATCAAGATCTCTCTCTATTATCCCTTTACAAAAGAGGGCTCTACGAGCTTATCCTCTCCACTGTCTTAGTGCTATCACTATCTCAGTTAGGGAACCATACTCCTACGACTACATTCCATAAATGTCTACCCAGACCTGACTACGATCTAAGCCTGCTACAGGAACCATTTAAGGCAATCCCAACCACTACCTATACAAAGGTATGGCCTGGATCTTACAGCCTTACAACGCAAATCCCCATGAGATAAGATTTCAAATTGAAAAATGGAAGGGTCGGTGCCTCTCCCTTTCTTCATTGCACATCTATGTGTTGGCGTGCTAGCACATTTGTTGAGGTGGAGTGATGTTCCATCATCTGTTTTCATATGGAATGCCCAACTTTGATACGAACTTCATCCTTACCTACTCCACCCTGTAGACCATGGGTCTAGGGGCAGGGAGCTTGAACGCTCCCTTGCAAGGGTCTATGGGGGGCACTTCAACCTCCTATAACACTATCCCTTATGGTGGGGGGCATATGCCTCCTCTGTCCCCCTCGCTCATCAGTGCTTTCCAGCCACCCGTCAGGCCAAACACGAAATACACCCTATTTGGAGCAGGCATTCTAGGACCTTATTCTTACATCACACCGGTGGGATCCATGATGTTCTCTTTGTTCAGCGTGTTTGGTAATAACATTTTTTCGTCAGCTTCCGTCTCGACCGGGGGAAACCCTGTTTTTGGACAACAAAATCGTGTGTAGGGTACTATTCCTACACATGGGGCAAACATAGGATTTTTCTCCTCACAATGACTTTGGAATCCTTGGTAGGGATCATTTTTCTCGTCTCGAATGTCGACAGGGGGAAACCCCTTCCATGGTCAATGGAACCCTGGGCAAGGCTCTATACCTATGCCTGTCGGATTGACAGGGGGCAACCCTTTCCAGAATATTTGGAACAGAACGTAGGGAGAAATACCTGCCCAGCCTTCAATGTCCAATTACAGGAATTGACCGATGATGTCCCAACAAATGCAGTATCTGTAGGTTGGTCAAGGCCATGGTGTTTACCAGAACCCTGGACAACAACCCAACTTTTCCTAGCAACCTGGTGCCATTCAAACTCTAGACTCCCTTTTTCTTGTACATAGTACCCAGCCCAAACTACCGTTTATGGAAACGTTACATCTGCCAGACTTGTCAAGGTTTCTTAACGACCCGATTTGTCACGATCTGCATTGGCCCCCCATGCCAACTAAGTTTCCCTTGGACATTTCAAAATTCGAAGCCAATCCTGGAGAAGATCCAGGTGATCACGTGACCACTTTCCACCTATGGTTCTCGTTGAACTCGCTGTGAGATGACTCTGTATAGTTGCGTCTATTTCAATGCACTCTCATCGGAGGTGCCGCAAAATGGTACATCGAGCTCAACCACTCAAGATACTCTTACTTTAGGGATTTGGCGATGGATTTCCTAAACCATTTCCAACTACCTGTGAGATATGATCCCAGCACTGAATTGTTGGCCAACTTTTAGCAGAAGAAGGTTGATCATATCTTAGATCACATCTGAGAATGGCAGCGCTGAAAGATCTTGATCAATATAGTTCCCAATGAATTTCCTACTAGAGTGGTTCCTGAAGTCTTTGGTACCTCAATTATCCGAGGATGTCACAACGTTGGGAGTGTTTTCAAAGGAGGAGACGATAATGAGAGAACAACAGCTCGAATTGATATACTCTCAGTCTAGCTTACTCTTTGATATTTTTCTAGATGCACCATGGTCCATCTTTCACAAGGCCAGACATAAGTCTGGACCACATGTTGATGGTATAGTTGGTTCAGCACAAGCGAAGTCCACTAATCAATTGTCAAATCAATTGCAACAATTGTTGATACAAAAGATAGTGGCTAGCCAGACCTCCAGTTCGGCTACTCCCCCTACTGAAACGTCGTATGTAGATAGTGTGCAGTCAATGAACCCGAAGGCTAAATAGCAGCCCGATGGAAAGAAAAAACAGTGAAACAAGAAGGGTAAGGGGGATAAGAAACCCAACAACAATTCTAGCAGGGGAAACACAGAAAAGAGAAAGTCAAAATATCTATGTAACCTTTGCATGGAGGACCATCCGACTCACCTTTTCCCTTGGCTTGCGGAGGCCCAAACGTTATTGGTGCAGTAGCAACTTGTTGTGTTAATGAACCCATTCCCACATGGGAAAAATATGAATCAAGCCTCTTCAAGCACGGATGGGGGAAGTCAGGGACCCCCTCCGTCTTCTAGTAACCCTCGGCCACTAATGTTTATATGATGAAAGGTGACACTTACATAGAAACTAGAGAACATGACTACTGAATGTCAGAATCTGTCGAAAAGGGTAAGGAAGCCATAAACCCGTCTGTTCCTCTCCATATTGAGAAGACGATGGGAGAAAAAATGACACACATCCTAAAAGGGGCGTTCAATAAAGATTCCCATAATCCGAATGCAAGGGCTACCCAGAATTACTCTGTGGTGGAAGATTTGTCACAAACCCCTTCTGCGATGTCTACGTTGGAGGTCCTCTAGATTTTCCCTTCGCAAGGAAAGGATCGGTTGTCCACTTTGGGATCTCCTGAGACCTGTAATCCAGGAACAATCATGCTTGATACGAATGACTTGAAACCCCGTCTCCCTTACCACGTGGCATTTCAAATAGTAGTGGCTCACCCCATGAAATATTTTACTTGGAATATTTTCCATACGATGGTTGATGAAGGTGCCTCAACCTGCGTGATGTCATTGGTGTGTTGGAAGGCCATTGGACAACCCATTTTGTCTCCGTCACCTACTCTTTGTACTCTTTTAGATGGTCATTCTTTTAGACCACATGGAATCATCCCTTCTTTCCCCATGCAGTTAGGAGGGGAAACCATGTGCATCGAAGTTGAAGTGGTCAATGTGCCTCTCAACTACAACCTATTGTTAAGAAGGAGCTGGAATTATGCAATGCATGTAGTGGTTGCCATAATTTTTTGGGTCTTGTGGTTTCCATAGGAGGGTCGAATCGTAACCATAGACCAATTGTCCTTCTCCAGGCTTCACCCTTCATTGAGGGCATCCACAGTCCCACTGATTAATAACCCTCAGCTCGACGTCGTTAATGTGCAGGTTGGTTTGTGCCCACCTTTGATGGGTGCTTTCGATTACCCACCTCCTTCTCGCAATGTCAAGTTCATATCGGTTGCCCCCGACCAACCTAGGGATGAAATGTTTCAAGTTTCGTCATTCCAAATGACTTAATTTAATTATCCGTGGACTCTTCCTTCCCCATCGGCTTCGTTGGAAGTGACAAGGCATCCTGGCATGGCCATGCCCTTGTCCGTGGTAGAAGTTGCGTACAATATTGTCCAGTGAATTTCAACCGACCTCGATCCGACTCCCACATAGGAGTTAGATTTGGTTCTCGAGCCTATTTGGGATCAAGGTTCCCTCGCCAATACAAATTCTTTAGACTTGGTCTTTCCCTCTGATGAGGCGATTATAGAGGCATTGATTAGCCCGGATAGAACCTGGGACGATCTCCATCGCAAATCTTATTTTCTCCCGGAGTTAAGAAGAATAGAGGCGGGTGAATTCGAGTTGAATATGATTGGAGATAGGTCTTGTCCTATTAATCATATGGCTATGCAGGCAGTTTATGTTGAGGGTAACATGGAAACTATTGTCGAAACGATACCTATTGACATCTCCAAAACCCCTAGTTTCATGGAGAATGTCTTCATCGGAGCGGATTGCTCCCCTGAGGAGATTTGAATCTATACAGATTTATTTAAGGAATTCTACGACGTTTTTGCCTGGTCTTATGAGGAACTGTCAGGCATTGATCCAAGAATCATCGAACATGAGATAACAACTTATATTGACACCAAGATGGTCCGAAAGAATCTTTGTCCGGTAAATCTTCAAAAAGTGACAACTATTAAGGCTGAAGTAGAGAAACTTCTCAAAGTTGATTTCATATACCTCATTTAGTTGACTCAATGGGTGTCAAATCCCATTCCGGTTAACAAAAGACAGGGTAGAATTCATGTGTGTATGGACTTTCATGACTTGAATAAGGCCTATCCAAAGGATAATTTCCCCACTCCATTCATTGACCAGATTTTCGATGAATGTGTAGGCTATGAGGTATTTTCATTCATGGATGGTTTTTTGGGATATAACCAGATTCAAATAAATCCCAAAGACCATCATAAAACAACTTTTATCTGTCTATGGGGCACATTTTCTTATCATAAGATGCCTTTTTCCCTAAACAATGTTGGAGCCATTTTTCAGCAGGCCATGTATTTTTCTTTCCACAAACTTAGACATATAGTCGAGGCTTATCTCGATGATCTAGCATCACAATATCACAAGAGATTTGATCATCCCGCACACCTCTGACTAATTTTTGAATGATGTCACTACTATCAGATTAGCTTGAATCCTAACAAGTGTAGTTTCTGCGTGACGTCGGGTCATCTTTTAGGTCTCATAGTTTCGACAATAGGGATCATGGTCGATAATCTTAAGGTTGAGGCGATAGTTCAGTTTCCTCCCCCATGCACAGTCCCTCAGATTCAAATCTTATAGGGAAAAGAGAACTTTCTTCGACATTTTATAGCAAACTATGTTGAGATCACTAAAGGGTTCATGCATTTACTGAAAAAGGGAGTCCCTTGCTATTGGGATGAAGCCACTCAACTCTCTTTCAAAATGTTGAAACACGCCCTTACATCTGCCCCTCTACTCTAGCCTCCCAATTATAATAATGATTTCTTATTATACTTGGTCTCTGCAGAGTCGACCATCGGTATGGTCTTGGTTCAAGAGGACGATCTTCTCAAAGAACATGTGATTTAATACCTAATCTGAGGCCTGGTTGGACTAGAAATCAACTACTCCCATGTTGAGAAGCTTGCGTTGGTAGCAGTGCATGTTGTCTAGTGGTTCTATCATTATATCATGCTTCGCAAGACCATCGTCATTACAGTTGTGAATCTGTTTCAATACGGGTTGACACGATGAGTCATTAGCAGAAAGATCAGTAGATGGATTTTTATCCTCTAGGAATTTGACTTTGATTTTATTTTTGCGAAATCCAAAAAGTCGTTGGTCTTTGTCGAACTTATTTCAGAACTTTCAATTGAATCAGGTGATGTTACGCCTAAAGAATCTTTGATTAAAGGTGATATTTTTCTGATCGCATCTTCGGACCCCTAGTATGGAGATATACTAGTCTATCTCCAGAATTTAAAGTGCCCCGCCTCTGCTTCTCACGACAAGCGTTGACGAATTCTCCATCGGGCATGAAACTATCTCATACTCAATGACACTTTGTATCATCGAGGTGTAGATTGTGTTCTTCACTGGTGCCTCATACACGAAGAAGCGAAACTCATTCTTAACGACTACCACACTGGAGCATGTGGTGGTCATTTTTCTAGGTTGGAAACAACCCAAAATATTCTACAAGACGATTACTTTTGGCCGACATTAATCAAGGATTGTGTTGAATCGATCAAGAAGTGCCACCTGTGTTAGATATTCTCTCGGAAGATGAGGGCACATCCCGCTCCCATGTTTCCTGTCATTAATGTTGGTCCCTTCACCAAGTGGGGGATTGATTTTACTACATGCCACTTGGCTTCAGCCAGGGGGCATCGTTATATCATCGTAGCGGTATAATACTTCACAAAGTAGGTTGAGGCTATGCCAACATTTAATAATGATGGTGAAACAACAACTCTCTTTATTTTTAACCAGATAGTAGAAAGGTTCGGCATCCCTAAGGAGATTGTCACTGACCATGCAGTCACTTTCGGAACAAAATGATGTCTGAGTTAACATCAAAGCTTGGGTTGAGGCAAGAGCATTAATCACCCTACTACCCACAAGAAAATGGTCAGGTGGAAGCTGTGAATAAGTCCCTCAAGGATATTCTGCAGCGAAGGATCAATTCTGCCAAGTCAAATTGGCATTTGATGTTGTACTTGACGTTATGGGCCTACCGAATGTCTGTAAAGACTACCACCAGTTTTTCACCTTTTCAACTCGTTTATGGGCTGGAAGTAGTCTTGCCAATAGAGTGCCATATCCCATCTCTAAAGTTGGTAGTAGAGTTATTTCCATACACTTCACCACTTGAGGAATGCTTATTATATCTCGAGAAGCTCGATGAGCAACGCCATGATGCAGCCTTGGCCAATGAGGCTCACAAGAAACGAGTCAAGTGTTAGTATGATCAGTCCGTTCATCCTCAGATTTTCTCTGAAGGTGACCTTGTCCTGGTCTACAACCAAGATAAGGATCCCCTAAGGGCAGGAAAGTTCAAACCCATGTGGTTCATACCTTTCATTGTGAAAGAGGTCTTAAAGAAGGGCGCTTATCGTGTGGTTGACTTTGAGGGAAATTCTTTGGCGAAGCCTAGAAATGGGATCTACCTCAAGAAGTATTACTAGTAGGTTGGTCGCTTGGGTGATTTCTTGTACATATATATAGTTCTTATACAATTATCTTTTTGTCTTTTTGTTTTATGGGCGTGTCATTATTTATGTAATATTTTTCACTGTGGCAGATGTCAAGTGAATCGAAGGTGTTTTTTGGGTTCGTAGATGGCGCTAGCTGACACACTTGGAGGCTTGCTTCTGTAGCTTGGGTGATTTTCAAACCTCAAGGCCAGTTCTTATATTTCGTAGGTATTTGTCTAGGTGACGCTACAAACAATGTCTTCGAGTACAGTGCAGTGATAGAGTTGCTTCGTGACTCTTCATCACATGGTATCTGTCACCTTCAGGTCTACTTAGATGCTCAGATGGTTGTGTCACAGTTAATATGTGTGTGTGTGTGTGTAAATACATACATACATACATATATATATGTGTGTGTGTGTGTGTGTGTGTGTGTGTGTGTGTGTGTATACATATATATGTGTGTGTGTATATATATATATCAGGTCTACT
>ML793919.1:487431-507523 GCA_009831015.1 Picea engelmannii
GAATGATTTTGTAGAACTGCGCTTTTGAATAAAAATAGCAATATTAGCATTTGGGTACAAGACTGTTTTTCTTCTGTTTATGATTTAGATAGGAAATGCTCAGTTTCGAGTTAGTCATTCGAATTCAAGTTTTCAGAATAGGTACGTGTTTTATTTTTAGAATAGCATTCAAATAAAGACTAGACGCTTGCCTGCACATACTGTGTATCAGCTCGAAGTTTACCAACCCTGGTTTGACAATTTAGTGATTCAGGACACTTAAAAGCTTCAATTTAGCAGCCTGACAACTATAAATTTTGAAACCCTAACTAACAAACTAACTTAATTAGGGTTGACGTCATAGTTGGTTATCTCATCTTGATGCAACAAAAGTTGAATATAAGCAATTGAATGATGATTTGAAGAATTTATTGAGTAAATTGTTGATTGGATACATTGTTAGCTTGATCATCTTGATAGATATTGATGAATTGATGTTTTTTCATAGCTAATTGACAAACATTGACTTCATTTTGTATCTATTTCTTTACATTGCTCATTAAATGATATTAGATAGTTATGGAAGTACTAACTCTTTGAGTTATAGCCTGCATATATATATTGTATTGTTGTTGTCTTGTTTCGGGTAGGTGTTTTCAATTGGGCATACACTTCATTATTGGCTCTTTAGCCGGACTATCTGACCTAGGTGGTAACTTGTGAGGAGGAAACTTTAACCTTGCTTTATACCTCAACCTCTTCAAAACCCCAAGTTGTCGGGGACGTCTCCCCTGGGCTAACCTCCCTAAATAGAAAGAACATCCCCATTGAGGTGACATTGGGTGGGGAAGGTTCCTGCTACGACAGTTTGATCTCTATCCTTTAGCCTTTGACCTAAACTACAAACTGTGTGATAACAGGCCTCACCCTCGGGACTCCTAAAAATGAGCATACTTTGATGTTTTTCAATCTCTCTTTGAAATCCGAAGGCAACATCCAACAAGACTACATTTATGATTTTCAATCTTGTCTGGATTAACTGAGAAAAGTAACCTCTTGGAGTCTTCTTTGAGCCCTTTTCAAACTCTCTAAACATGAAAAGATTGCAGAGTGATATTGTTTTACTTCACGATTGCCAAACTAAAACTTGAAGGGACATCTGCCTGACGGTAGTTTACCCCTTTTTTGGTCTGGATGGTCAATTTTACGAACAAAGGTATACTCTAGGAACTTCGATTCACTATAAGATTATTCTTAGGTATAAGTTTAACCCTTTTTCGGGCTAGAGGGAATAAATTTACAAAAAAGGAATCCCCATGGAGTCCATAGTTAATCTCTTTTCAGACTCCCTAAAACTGAAAAGATCATCGAGTGACCTTGTTCTTTCACACTCGTTAAATTGGTCTAGAAGAACATCCCCTACGGAGTCCATAGTTAAGCTCTCTTCAGACTCCTTAAAATTAAAAAGATTTTTGAGTGACCTTGTTCCTTCACACTCGTTAAATTGGTATAGAAGAACATCTGCTGGCATGAGTTTACCCCTTTTTTCAGCCTATGGATTAAGGAGGAAAAAGGTACACCTCGAGATATTCATCTCACCGAGAGAGTTCTCCTAAGTAAATTTTATACTTTTTTGGGCTAAGGAGACTAAATCTAGAAAAAGGCAGTGAGTCCATAGTTAAGCTCTTTTCAGACTCCTTAAAATTGAAAAGATTGTCGAGTGATCTTGTCTGTGTCACACTCATTAAAATAGTTTTGAATAGATGTCTTTTCGGTGCTAGTTTATCCATTTTTTGAGCCAACTGGACTATTTCCAAAAATGCTACCCCAGTGGAGTCTTCTTTTAAATTTTTTTAGACTCTCTAAACGTGAAAAAACACCAAACTTACCTTCTCTGGACTCATTAAAATTACATTGAAGGGGGTTTCATTGTGTCTTTCTAATCGCGTTTTCATCTCTGTGTATTTGGACTAATGTTGGCTCCATGTTTCTCTCAACTGAACCTTTGAAGCATGCCTTATATGCAAGCCTTGTAGCACTTTGCCTCTGCGACCTAAGACCTTGACCCATGGAGGAATTTTCCCCGAGTGTCCTTTTCCTGCACATGTCTCCTTGCTCTGAGCATTAGTGTATTCCTTGTGCTTGGAACTAGTATGCTTGTGACACTCATTCTTCCTTTGTAACATAGAATTATGTTATTCTTTTTCAAGATCTTTAAAAAATTGAAAAAGACAAAAAAAAACAAAAAGAGGACGGGAAACATATATTCTTTTTTGGCAACACAATGAGTCTCCCTTGGATAAATCACATCCTTTTGTTTGTTAGTCAAGCTTTGGGATCTAATATGACCTTAGGAAGTTGTTCTCACTGTTAGCGTCAGAAGTCACTCCTAGATTGCAGTAGGAATAAGCCTAATGCCCATCAGTTTATGTCACTATTTGTTTATAAAGGGCGATCGAATGGAGGTAAACTCGGAACAATATCATTTAACTCAGAAAACTGGTTTGGAATAGCAAAGACATGCGAGGTCTTGATCTAACTTAAGCCAGTAATTTTTTCATAGTGGTGAGGAAGTGGAGGGAAAGAAAAGGGAAATAGAGTCTTCTCTGGACATCCAGTCTTCCAGCAAGCCTTTAAAGGGGGAAAAGTCTCAGATATGAGATCCTCTCAGACCCGAGAAACTTCAAAGTAAACTTAAAACGTTGCAGAACTAATATAATCAAACATGCATCATATAGTTATTACAACACCCGACTAGATCATCCGTGCCCAAGCTTTAAGATTCAGAGGAAAAAGGAAAGGAGGAGGTTGGCTGTCATTAAAAAGTAAGTCTCAAAAGGTCATTCTATAAACAGAGAACCAGAGGCTTTATTAAAGTTTTACAATTGGGAGCTTTTCTCTACCATCGATCCCTACAAAAATAGAAAAACTGAGTATATATACTTAGAAAACTTCACCCAACAGAGGTATGTTCAAACCTCCAAGGTGTGGCATCTCTTCAGTCAAACCTGGATGGAACTCCTTTGTTATATGCCACCTTAACTTAGCATGGCTCTTGCAAGGGGGATGATCAAAATCTAGACCAGGGGTCAAATTTTAGCTCAAAAATCAACGTTCTCGGAATTGCCTCAAAATGAACGAGAGCATATCCCTCGTCATCATGAACCCAACGCAATTCATTTCGTCTCAAATAGACATCAGGAGTGAGAGATATTGTGATATGTTTGAATCGTCAAACAGGTAAAAAAAGGATGTTGACTGGGCAATCCGTACAGTCCGTACGGATGCTGATGTGGCATGACCGTATGCTGACATGGCAGAGGTGATGTGGCTTGACCATATGCTGATATGGCATAGGTAACGTGGTAGAGCTGAGTTGTCTGACAGTTGGATGAATCACATTGCAACACGTGGCATCATTTATTGGGCAAATGTTTTGGTGCCACGTGGCCCAATCATGGGCTGCCACGTGGCACCCCATTTTTGGTTTGTGTGTTGGTTCAAAAGTTTATGGGGTCTATGGGATTTGAACCCCAGACCTCCCCCACCATTGTAAAGCTTTAACAAAGTCCGTTGACCAATACACCCATGATTTGTTGCTTACCATAACACTATTTGTATTGTATTTAAAATCAACCTTTTGAATATATGGGCGGGGGTCGGGCTGGGGCTTAGCCCCAGCCCATGGTTACAACATATATGCCATACGACCATGGTTCTGATACAAAAGTGTGTGTGGGGTTTTAAATGAATAGCCCATGGTTTTATATGTGTTGCCATGTGACCATAACTGGAGCGCGGGGGGGAGTTAACCCGTTGTAACGGTTCTAACCACTTTTTGCTAATGCGCATGGTCCCATGACCTCATACGCCCAGGAGCTAGGCAGTTAGGGGCTGGCACACCCTTAACCATTCTACATTTTGCATCATTGGCACGGTTGCACCCGGTGCTGGGTTTTCACGCTTTAAATTGCGTGTGTGCCAGGTTCTTTAAACAAGGGTGCATTTTGGCGAACCAGTTTTAGCAAGCTTGAAGGAGGAAAATGGTAGGACGCCTATCTTCTTCATATTTTGGTCGATTGAGGTGCCGTAAAAGCCTAGATATAGGTTTTTGGAGATCCTGAATCCATTGGCACTGTTATCAAGGCCATTTGAAGACTTCTTATGCAGGTTTTTCACCATTGAAGTTTCATCAAGCTCCAGGGAGCTTGAAGCCCTCATTGATGGAGGACATGGTTTGGTGAGCCTATGTTTGTTTTCTATGATTGAATAATAATTTTTGGCTAATTGATATGCTCTGAACACATTGGGATAGGTTTCAGAGGCTGTTGAGGACTTTTACAGGTGTTTTTTTCCAAAGAGAATCTCAGGGAAGCTTATGGCCACATGTAGAAGAGGTCATGCCCGGATGAGTCATGATCCGTTTTCAGAGTTCTATTAGTCATTTTTGGGGTTTTTATGTGTACTGATCTCAATGGTATAGTCTGTTTTTCCATTGGAGTTGAGAAACAGCTTGTAAAAGAACTGTTGACAAATTAATCCCAGAGAGCCAAGTCCATTGATGGAGGCTCAAGGAGATGTAGCCCGGAGGGGGGTGAACTCCTTTATCAGCGTGTTCTTGTTGTGAGTTTGATGGTTTATTTGCTGCAAGTTGTGTTGCTGTGTATTTTTTTAAAGTACATATTTAACCATCTAAAAGAAAAATTCCTCACACATAAACATTTACAAAAAGATGCATGAACTTAACACATAATTTTATCTTTCATATTTATACACATGAAGCAAGATCCTGTAAAGTTTGTTTTAATGAAGTAGAGGGTGCTTGCATAGCATAACAAGTCAGCCTTCTATTTTCAGATCAGGTGATATCAGAGCATAGTTTGTTTTTCTCATGTGTTTGCCATTTATAGCTTGAGATTTAGCTGTTGGTATTGTGCAAGTTGTTTGCACCCAATTCGTCACTAAGTGAGCAAATAAAAGGTGCTTACATGCCCAGTTGGGTCTTGCTAGGCATGATAGCTGTAGAGGAAAGGGTTAGAGAAATAAAAACAAAAACAATAAACAAGAATTAAATTAAAACAAACTAAAACTATGAGCATATAAAAAAAAGAAATAACAAACACAATGGACCATTATCACCAATGTTTTTAGGCTGATATATTGATGAAATCCAAAGCACAATGAAGAAAGGGAACTGTAGTTCCTTCTTCCTCCAAAGGAAGGATTTTGAGGCCCTCACAAACTTTCTCTCCTTACAATGGAAAAAGATGAAAATGATGGTGAAAGAACTCAAAGCATATCCACTCAAGGGAGAGGTGGATAGCTCAATGAAATGGTGCCAAAGGTGTTATTGTCAAAGAATGAGTCCTTAACAATATTAGCAGCATAACAATACATGGAATTCCTTGAGAAAATGATGTTTCTTCATGGATTTTTATAGCATAGCATTGGGTGATTATGTAACTCCTTTGAAGTGTGAAGAGGGGCTATTTAGGGCTCAATTAGGTCTTTGACCAGCCTACCATGTGGATTCAGCTCAGATTTGATGTCAAATCGGCTTGGGAGCTGATCCATTAGTGGTTGGGAGGCCGACCAATTTCAATAAATGCGTCGTTTAGCAGGTGCGCGAGTTTTTTCGCCGACAGCCGCGCGTCGTGCGCTCATGCGCTATTTGTACGTTGTTGTTCCGCGCATGTGCGCGCGCACCCAGATTCTGTAAAGCACCCTTCAATTTTTGGTTACTTTGTATAGTTTTTGACCCTTTTGCAAGACTGTGAATGTGATTTAGTGCCATGAATAGCTTCATTCTTGTTTTGATGATGTTGAGTTCTTGTCGCCATGTGTGGACGAAATTTCAGTGATAACAGATGCCCCCTGATGGATGAGGTTAGGAGCATACGTATAGCCGAAATCCATCAATGTTTCTTTTACTGAGAATGTGGTTGTAAGGGAGAGCAAGAGTGGGACCGTGTAGAGCAATCCTTTGGAGAAGAAAGGAACCTGTAGAAACCTGATCTTCCAGAAGGTGCGTAACAATGTACAACTGTGTACAAATGAGGCGGGCATGCCCCATGCTCGTGTTATTTAACTCTGAAAAAAAAATGAGTGAAGTGTTGGTGTAGACAACTGCAGTGCCCTCAGGGGCGGTAATGATAAAGGCAAAAGACAATTCTGCAAAGGAACATACTCTGAACAATAGTCGATGATAGAGGAAATAAGCAGCGATAATGATGTGGGCATTGATGGCCCAACCAAGTTTAGAGGTCTTCGGCAAATGATAATAATAACTGCAATAGTCGCAAAGTAAGAACCATTGTAACATGAGAAAGTGTTGGCATTGAATGTTACGGGGGCCAACGACAGCAGGCGTCGAATGGTGTTTCCCCCTGTGTCGTCCGAGATCTCTCATTGAATAGAAAATGAGAATCAAGATACTGTCGCCCTTCTGGAAAATTGTGCTGATGTCGACAAAAGGGGGACACGACTCCCAGAAGCAAAAGGGCTCTGTGGAATCTACTGAGGTGAGAAAGTGGCAGAGGTACATGGACGAAGTCAAGAAGTGGGAAGACTCAAGACTTCCCTTGGCTGGCGGATGTATGATATAATGAGTGGCCACAACCATGTGACAAGATCGAGTGTCAGGGGGACGAAAAGATCAGTGAGAAGTTGTGCCAGAGGCGGGACAAGGTGAACAAATTCAGAGGGTAAAGGTAAGTGACTTGGGTAGTGCTCTGAAGATATGGACGATGTCGTTGAGGGTAAATGAGAAGTAATGCTCCAACCAAGGGTGACATGGGTTGCGTGTGGCCAAAAGGAAAGCAGGTCGCCAACAGTGATGACAAAAGTAGATAACTGGAAATAAAGGCGTTTGTACAATAAATAATGAATAAGTTTGGGAAAATGTACAAATACAGAAACGGGTGCCCCAGGGAGGGAAGAAATTTTGTGAAAACTGATGAAGGGTGGGGGGCCCCATTGGTGAGTTTCTGTATGAGGTAGGTGAAATGAAGATAGGTTCGTAGATGGGAAAACTGATGGTGGATGAAATGGTGGGTTCATGATCCTGCGGAGGTGCAGGTAAAAAAAAAAAGAACAGAACCAGAAAGTGATGATCTGGGAGTCCATATGGGAAGCTAGCAAAATGAGGAGAAGAAGTATGTGGTTGATCTGCAACATGATGACCGACTATCGGGACTCCCATCCCTAAAGGGTAATGAAGAACAACATGAGTGTCAAAAAAGTGCCAAAAGGTGCTATGAATGGGACAACTCATGTGGGTGAGAATGCTACCAGGTTACAGTACCAATGATGCAAATGGAGGTGTGAGTACTGCAAAGCCAGGAATGAGGATCCTAAAGGAGAATATCAGAGGGGTATGACTGAAAAATGTAAATGCAGTACAACGGGAGAAGACTGCATGCCAGTACTGAAGATATACCTAAAGGGATGATGTTGATGACCAATGGGCAAGTACCTGTGCACAGAACAACCAAATACCCAAAGTGAACAATATCTGGAGAGAATCAAAGATATGAGAATGTATTTGAAAAATGTGACTATGTGTGTGTGTACCTGACCATGATATGGAAAAAAGGCACCCCAGGGGCCTAGGACGAAAAGTGACCCAGGGACAACCGTGATGTAGGCGGTTGGATGCTGATCCTGTGGCTGAAGACGGTTCGAAAAATGGACACCTTGGGCTCCTGGAATGTTGAGTGGAAGTTTGGGAAAAGCCCTATATATAGCTGTAGGGCCCACATTGCCACCTCATTTGTACCTACTACTACAGTGATTGGACGAGCAGATTGCAGAGGAGATTTGGAGTTTCAGGGAGCACGAGGTATCCGATCGATGGTGTGCGAGTCTCAGGTTGGTGGTATGATCATCCTGCATAGAAATAGGTTTCTAATTTTTGGGCAGGGTAGGTACGGGGGGCTGTACAGGGGGGTTAAGGGGAATTTTCATAGGATGTGGGCCTGCATGCATGAGAGATTCAGTGGAAGGCGTGCATACGTACGTGCCTGTCCACATAATAAACGTGCATGGGTGTGCATGGGTGAGAATTTAAGGCGCGCCCTAGGGGCACGCCTGTGAGGTGAACAGGCGCGCATTAGTGCGCGCCTGTGGGGTGAACAGGTGCGCTCCAGAGCGTGCCTGTGGGTTTGACAGGCGCGACCTAGTGCATGCCTGTATTGTGAACAGGCGTGCTCACGAGCGCGCCTGTGAGAAAAACAGGCACGCATATGTGCGCGCCTGTATAGTGAATAGGTGCGCATGTGTGCGTGCCTGTGGGTGGTAAAACCGCGCCTTTGAGACAAGTTTTAAACGTAAAAAATGAGCCTGTTTGAAGCATTGGATGTCTACATAAGCTAATATAGGACTATGTGTTGTGTGCAGGTGGCTAGCCATGACCATGGATGTGCGGTGGCGTGAGCGAGACTGGTCACAGTTGCGAGATGTTGTGGCCAATGCAGGGCCTGCAGTTCGAGCGACTTTAGCAACCAGTGGGTTGCTAAAGTTTTTTGAGTGCCCGTTGATATGGGCACAAGAGTACTTACTCCAGTTCCTGCTCCAGATGTGGAGCTCAGATTTGCACTGCTTCCTCGTGCGAGGAGAGCAGATCCCCTTCACTGTGGTGGAGGATATATATTTCTTGACTGGGCTCCCCTTCCGGGGAACACCGTTTCTGGTAGAGCCTATGCTGCCGAGGGATACTCACTTGGCTGATGTCACCCGACGATATTGCTCAGGTGAGAACTACATGTCTGGGACTGTAGTGAGTATCAGTGGTCTGTATTTACTGTTGCATCGTTGCATAGCGACGATGATTTTTCGGGTGTATGGGTCACTGGCGACCCAACGGATCAGTGGTGGCTAGCTGCTGGTGATGGAGAGGGTGGTGGTGGGTCGTGAGCGGTTCGCCTGGGGTTTGACACTGCATGCGCGGATGATCACGCAGCTGGACCATTGTTGGTCCACAGGTACTGGGGAGTTTGCTTTCGGCTCTATCCTGGTAGCCTGGATTCTGGAGAGGGTGTCGATGTTGCGCCCACGGGTTCTTCTAGAGGCGTTGGGGGCATGAGATCCTCGACTGAGGTGGTGGTCTCAGATTTTGGTTCGCCACGGTGGTGGCGAAGGTGGGAATTACTTTATGGTGCAGGCGGCACAGATCTGGCGGCAGATGTCGCAGGTTATACTTCAGTACCCCTATGCTGGGGTGGACTTCCGAGGGGACCCGAGCATGGTGTTGCCTCCTGGGGAGGTGTTCGACCATCGAGGTATGTTGTGTATTTGTATGTTTTGATTTATGTTAGCTTTGGATATATTAGTTCATATGTATGATGTATAGACACTGATACAATCTGTTGTTTGTTACTTTGTGCATGTGCAGATTTGGCACCTCGCGGGCGCGAGGTGGAGTTGTATAGAGCGTCGGTTCAGCAAGAGCCAGAGAGACCTCCACGTGGAGAGAGGCGGCGATGGGATGAGGCCGCTGGGTGACCTACCGAGCTCGAGAGGGCAGCGAGGAGACGCTGATTCGACGATCCTGGTACAGGGCCGTCACATGCTCCTCTGACTGCAGCCGAAGTAGATTTGGATGATATACGCCATCGTCTGGAGACGGTGTTGCAGGACGTGCCTGAGGGCATGTGGATCCGCATCCAGGACGAGGGGTTCCTGGAGCAGTGCATAGGGTTACCGCCACCATGGCGGGGTATAGTACGGCGAGCAGCTGTGCTCGCCGCAATGACTAGTGGACGCCTGTCGCCGGGGCAGGAGGGTCCTGCAGGTGTTCCACCACCATCGCCTGGGGCAGGTGGGGGTGGGCCACCACCTCTTCTTGAGGGAGGAGAAGCTGGGGGTGCGATAGAGGCACCCTGATGGATGTATATTGTATACCGTTGTGATTGTATATAGGCTGGTGAGCCATGTTTTGTACCGAGGGACTATGATAGCCTGTGGGCACATGTGTTTTATGTATGTAAATAGTCGGATGGCCTGATAGGCCTTGATATATATATATGAGTATACATCTTTTTGAGATCCAAATTTTGTTTACATGTGTTTTGTGTTGATGATGATGATGCCTATGCTATATATATGCTGTGACAGGATGTATGAGATGTTTATATATGTGTAGCTTGATGTGATATATGCCAATCTAACACCATGTTAGCTATTTCATCTGTTGTTTGATTCAATTGTCTTAGAATATGTGTAAATGTAATGGATTCAAAATGCCAAGAAAATAATCTAACTTGCAGGTATTTGCGAAAGAGGCATGGATCGCGTACACGGTAAACATTGTTGAGTTGGAGAACGACTAGTTGAGAGTCGAGGAAGACACTAAGGTGACGAATATGATGACGTTGGGCATCGGCCAGGAGGCCAATGACCGCAGTGTATTCGGCTTGGTTGTTGGTTGCTGGTCCCAAACATATGTCGTTGGAATGTAGCATTTCATGTGAGGGGGTATATAAAGCCCAAGCCGCCGAAGCGAGATTTTGTGTCCAACGGCTGGCGCCATCAGCGTAACCAATGTGGTAAGCTGGTGAAGGAAGCATCTGTAAATAGAACAAAGGGTAGTTTAGATGAGAGGGGTGAGAGAGAAAAAGAAGATTAAAAACACTCTAAAAAAAAATAAAAAAAAATGACCTAAAGTAGTGTGACTACTTTTAAGCATAAAATTTCTTGAGGTATAACCCATTGACGGGTTCCTTGAGTGAGAGGCCTTCTGGGGAGGCCAGGATGTATGCACCTTTGGTTAGGAAATGTTGGATGATGTAAGGGCCATGCCAAAGTGATTCAAATTTCCCATGGCCAAAGGTATCATGAGCGATATCATAGGCTAGCACAAGGTCGCCTTTGCAGAATGATCGAAGGTTGACATGGCGATCAAAGGTAGCCTTGGATCATTTTTTAGCTGCCTTATTTTTCTTTAATGAAGATCGACAATCTTCGTCCAGAGACTCCAATTTTAGCAAGCGCTGCTCCATCGGAGCAGTGTCAAGTAAAAGCTCAATTGCGGTGTGTAGGGTGGGAATTTCACACTCGATGGGAAGAGTTGCCTCGACCCCATGGACTAAATGGAATGGCATGAAACCCATAGCTTTATTTACTACTGTTCGATAAGCCCATAGCGCGGAGAATAACATATGATGCCAATTGGTCTTATGTTTATTAACCATGCACTGTAACATGGTCTTGAGGACTTTGTTCATTGCCTCGACCTATCCGTTTGACTGAGGGTAATATGGTGAGGCAAACTCATGAGAGAAGCCTAACCGAGATGAGAGTTCGACGAAGATATCATTCTCGAAGTGTTTCCCATGGTTGGAAACAAGCTGGAGTGGTACTCCAAAACGAGATATGACGTGGTTGAAGAAAAAACGCGTTGCAGTGTCAGCGGTGTTGTTGAAAGTGGGCATAGCTTCGACCCATTTGGTGAAGTAATCCACCGCGACAACAATGTATTTGTGACCATTGTTGGAGGGGGGATTACAAGTCATAAAGTCGATGCCCCATTTAAAAAAAGGGTCCGCGGTAATGACAGGGTGAAGAAGAGTGGGGGAAGCTCGGGCTTTATTGGCATAGAGCTGACATTGCTCACATCGTTTCATGGCATGAGTGCAATCATGAAACAAGGTAGGCCAAAAGTAACCGTCTCGAATAATCTTCTGAGCCATGGATATACCCGAAAGATGGCCCCCACATGCACCGTTGTGGCAGTCTTTTAAGACTCTGTCAGCCTCGTCAATAGTCAGGCAGCGACGAAGAATGGTGTCAACGCCCTGCCGATATAAGATGTCGCCAATGAGGAGATAGCGGGGGGCCTGATGGCGAATGCGCCAACGATCATCTCGTGATAGGTGATTACCAAAATTTTGAGTTCGTAGGTAGATGAGAAGGTCACCATACCAAGGATTATCGGAAGCGATGTAAAAGAGATGTTCGTCAGGAAAGTCGGTGTTGACGGGGGCACTAGTTGTGTCGGAGGGAAGGGTTGTGACAAGTTCAGCGAGAACGAGGGCCTTCTTACTCTTAGGTGTTGAGAACTTGAGGTCATATTCCTAAAGGATAACTATCCATCGAGCGAATTTTCCATTAACTTGGCGATGGCTAAGCAAGTATTGCATAGGATTGGAATTTGCGACGACCTTGGTGGTGCGAAGCAGAATATAATGGCGCAGTTTCTGGACTGCGAGGACAACTACAAGAGCAAGTTTCTCTTCATGTTTGTACTTCAAGGGTGGGCCCGAGAGGTTCTTACTAACATAGTAAATGACATGTTCACGATTGTCATCTCCAAGCTAGACGAGGATGCCTGCTACTGATACAGCTGATGCTGATACGTAGAGAATGTAGTCGCGATTGTAGTCAGGTGCACTAATCAAAGGTGCATTGGAAAGCGCTGCTTTAAGGTCATCAAATGACTATTGGGCATAGTCGTCCCAATGAAAAGGGATGTCGTGACACAGTAAGTGAAGGAAGCCATGTGCGCGTATAGCGTAATCAGGAACAAAGTGTCTAAGAAAGTTGTCTTTGCCCTGTAGACTCTGAAGTTGTCGTAAATTCCAGGGTGGTGGAATTTCGGTGATGGCTTTGAATTTGAGGGGGTCCATGGTGATACCGCTGTGGGAAACGATGAAACCGAGGAGGCTCTCTACGGTGACACAGAATACACACTTGAGAGGGTTCAAGCGGATGTTATATTGACGACACCATTGAAAGATGATTCGTAAATCATCGAGGTGTTGGGTGCGCTTCTTGGATAGAGCGGTGAGGTCGTCCAAGTAGGCGAGGATGATTGCAACCAGATCATGAAAGATGTATGTCATGGCCCACTGGAAATTTGCGCCAACATTTTTGAGGCCGAAGGGCATGACACGATATGCAAATGTACCCCACGGGGTAATGAATGTGGTTTTATATTGATCGGCTGGATGAATTTGAATTTGGTTGTAGCCGGAGAATCCGTCCATAAAGGAAAGAGTCTCGTGGCCGGCACAGTCATCGATAATCTGATCGATGAAAGGCGTTGGGAAGTTGTCCTTGGGACATGAATTATTGAGATCGCGAAAGTCGGTGCAGACGCGAATAGAGCCCTATTTTTTGTCGACGGGTACAGGGTTGGAAACCCATGAAGTGTAAGCGATGGGGTAAATAAACCCGGTCGTACGTAATTTATCAATTTCGGATTCGATAGTCATGGCCTTAGATGGGTGTAGCGGTCGTTGTTTCTGGCGAACTGGTGTGATGTCAGGCCAGGTGTCGATGCGATGTTCGACGATAGAGGGGTCAAGGCCAGGCATCTCCGTGTATGACCAGGCGAAGATATCCCTATATTCCTAGAAGAGGGATTTATATGTGGCGATTTCCTGAGGAGTGCAAGCGGCTCCAATGATGATTTCTTCAACGATGCCCGGTTTAATGGAAATGTTGATTTTAATGGTGGGGGAAATGTTAGCCAGATTACCTTCTTCAAAAGTGTCAGGTGCAGGAATAGGATTGTTGAACCAATCGATAGGCCCTGATGGGATAAAGTCTTTGGTTTTGACCGCGTGAATGGGATTGTGGCTAGGAGGCATGAGGGCTTCCTACAGAAGGAAGAGAGCACGATGATGCAGTGCGTCCCAGGGAGAGTCCAGGTGTTGTAGCTCTTCCAGTATTTCTTCATCGCTTTGGAAATGATGGGAATATAATGGATCATGAGGAGTGATCTCAACTCTAGTGTGATTTCCCCCTGCTGGGGAAGCAATGGGAGTGGTATGAGAAGATGATGAGGGTTCACTCGTCATGAACCATATGTTGAAGCACTGAGGGGTACCCGTGGTGGTTGGATGGAGAATCTCCGCCGAGGAACGAGCAGGAGAGTTGGGTGGGTTACGGGGTAAATCCTCAGATATATCATCTAAGAATCAAGGAGGCATTGGGAGTGCCTCGGGTTCGGGTGAAATGACATGAAAATCCTCGAGTGACAAGGTGATGTCAATTACCGCCGCTGGGAGTTGGTGACGCAGGGTCAATTGACATTGCCTATATGTGAGGATTATTGGACACTGGTATGTAAAATGTTCCAATGAATTGCAATGAGAGCAAGGGCATCACATGCGTTCATTGACTGAAGTGGTGACATAACGAATGTCAGTGATATTTGTTGTGGAGGACGTGGCAGGGCGTGGATTGTTCTGAAAATCCTGGCATATGATAGCTAATGCCTGCTGGAAATGTGGCAGTGCTGGACAATGATGGTTGTAGTGGCCATACTCGGAACAGATAGCACACGCGAATTTGGTCCTCAACGCTTTACTACTGGAAGGTTGGGTGGTAGTAGTAGGACTAGCGATAGTGATGGGTGTGGTGGGAATTGGATTGAGGGGAATCAAATTCTGTAATTCCGGTAGTGATGGGCAGTTGTTGGTTTGGTGACCCTCTTTGTCACACAATGTGCAAGGTGGTGGGATGCACGGAGGAAGTGGAGTTGTGGGCTCCTTATTCTTTCTCCTGCCCCCAGCTGTAGCAGGGGGGGTAGGGAGTATGGGGGTAGTGGGGGTAGTGGGAGTGAGGACAGGAATCATCATGGGGAGTCCTTCCTGTGGGCGAGGGACCATCTCAGGTGGATGTAAATACCACACTGGGATTGCTAACACCATGTTGGGTAGTGTGAGCATTGCGGCTACCTGGAAAGATTCTATACCGGGTGGAGGGTAAAAGAAGGGAATTTGAGTGAGGGGTCGGGGAACTGTCTCCTAAATGGGACTAGGCCCCTGAGGGGGTGTGGATTCGTAGACTGTGGGGGTCGACGGGTTCGCAGGAGGCTCCTGTGGGAGTGATGCTGCGACTGTTGAGACGTCAGGAATGACTGAATCCTCCTGAGGAGGATGAGCATCCTTTGTGTGAGTTCCGTTAGAGGATATGACGCATACCTGGTTAGGGGGAAGGAGTGGTGGTGCTCCATGGTACGTCCCTAACAAGGATGGATCTTTGAAAATCCCAGGACCCATATCTACTAGCGGATATGCATCTCTGTTCGTGTGAATGAGGGGAAGAATGTTATCGAGATTGGCAGATGGGTTTGGCTCATAATTTGAGACTTGGTCAATGGTCACAATCTTTCCTTTGTGGGGGAACATGATTGTCCGAAAGATGGATGATGCCACTGCCTTCATAGCATACATGTAGCTACGTCCAAACAAGATATTGTAATCGAGTTGGGCGTCGATAACTTCAATGTCAATGAGGATAGTTTTTCCCCCGAGTTCCACGGGGACATTTTGAAAGAGCCCTTCGGGAGATGATGGTCATCTGTCATAAGCTCGTAATGTGATAGCGGAAGGAATGAGTTCCGGGGAACCAAGTTTCTACCATACTGTTTTGGACATGATGCATGTAGATTCACCCTCATCGATGATACACCGATGGACGGTGATGTTCCGTATTTTTACTGGTATTTGAATAGCGACCAAAGCAAGAAGACGAGGTTCACAGCTATCAAGGTCAAAAGTGATGAGTCGAGTATCAGCAGGGTCGATTGCCCCTAAGGTAGAAAGTAGTGATTTTCGCTGTGTAGGGAAAGTCTGGAGGACTTCCAGAACTGACATGGCAGCCGGGGATTGTGCTAAGTCATCTACCAAGCTATAGTTATGTGCTGCCCTAGCCTGTGGATTGTGGACATTCCTGCGCAAGGGGATGCGTGGGATGCATAATGGTGGTTCAGCAGAAGGGCGAGGGATCATCAACGGGGGTCCCGTTGGTGTAGGGTTTGTCTCGGAAGAGATGGGAGTAGACTCAGCTGGTGCCTGATATTAACGATTGCGTGTTTGCAGCAGAATTTCCTCCTCACTGGTGAGGAGAATTGTTCACTCTACTGGATTGTTGGGGTTGTGATATTGGCCCACCTGAGGTGGGGGATGCTGCGTGTCCTGCTGGGTGTTTATCACAACTTGATGTGGGATAGGATTTTGCAGTACGGTGGGAGGGGGTTGTTGCGTGTATTGTTGTTGTGCCTGCTGAGGGGTAGGTTGCGCTCGAGAGGGGGGAAGGCTCCCAGAGTCTTTCAACCTTTTGAAATCAGCGATCTGGGGGCAATGGTGGGTGTAATGACCAAACACGCCACAAAGAGCACAAGGGTGTATGGTTTTGACATTATTCCGCCCTTGGCGTTTGTTGTTATTGCCCCCTTGGGGGTTTTGGTTTCCTTGGTTCTGGTTGCCCCCAGTGGGTTGATGTGGCGGGGGTTGATTCCCGCCTTGACCAAGATTGTTGTTGTTCCTGTTCCTTCCTTTCCTCTTGGTGTTCTTTGATGGATGATTTGGATTGGTTGTGTTCAACTGTTCAAAATTTTGGTATTGTTGAGCAGCAGAGGGTTGAACAAAATTTACCCCCGCATGTGGATGTGGGGGAGCCATGGGTTGTGGAGGACCAGGGAAGGGAAAGTATGGATTTTGTGGTGGTGCCGCTCCATAAGGTACATAGGAAGGCGCAACACTTTCACTAGTACTATAAGCTGATGTTGAGGGAGTACCATTGTTTGTGGGAAGAGGTGGATGTATGGGAGGTGTTGGTGGTGGTCCACTGATGGGTGGAGGTATAGCAACAGGATATGGATGTTGATAAGGGGGTGGGGGGTAATAAGACGTGCCCCCATATGCTGGCGGGTATTGAGGTGTTTCATACATTGGTTGTGGTTGGGGTTGTGGACCATGGTACGTGGTGGAACCTATTAGTCCGTCTGCTGAGTGAGACATCCCAGGTTTGTCCTGGCCGAATGGCACAGGTTTTGGAAGATCAGGAAGTACTGTGTATAAGTATCCTAACTGTGCATAAATGAGGTCATATTGTTGAGCCTTGCTAATGGCTTCCTCTTCATATTGCAGGAAGGTGGAAGCTACATCCTTACCAAGAAGAGCAACAAGCGATTTAAGAAACCAGTCAAGACATTGTTGTTTGGTGGTTTCTGCTTTGCACAAACTACGTCGCCTATGCTACTCATGAATGTGGTCAGCGATGTGGGTGGCTGAGGTCTGTTTGAAGTTAGACAGTAGTTCTAGACCGTTTTCATGGCGGATGGGTAATTGGAAGAAAGTTAAGAATGCTTTGGCCAAGGACTCAAAGGTCGTATGGGACCCAGATTTTTCTTCGACATACCATTTGGCTGATGGGCCAGTGAGTGTGTGTTGAAATAGTCGCAATCTGATGGAATCATCCATAATGCTATTAGAAGAACACCATAGATGAAAGGTCATAACATGGTTGGTGGGGTCATCCCCTATCTTTCCTTCAAATTTTGGTATGTCTAAAGGAAGTTTGGTTGGCATTGCAGGCCATGCGGTGTTATGCAATATAGGATCATTGGTAAGCTTGGTGAGATCCGGTATCTTGAGAGAGGCCAAATATGGCATCTGTAGTGTGGTGGAAGGATTAGTGCCAGCCATCATGTGTTGAGAACCTGACCCTCGATGGGGACTAGGTGGGTGGGTGCTCCCTTTTTGAGAGGAAGTGGGTCCTCCGCTTCCGTGCAAAGGAGAGCGAGTGATTGTATGACCTTGGGAATTGGACCCAAGTAAGGTAGAACCAAGCAAAGCTGATCCTAGGATAGTGGCACTCACAAGAGTGTGTGAAGGAGGTACTGATGAGCGGGTACGACCATATACTCCCCCTAAGATAGGAGGAAGGTTGAGTAAGCATCGTGAACAACGGGGGTTCTGTGGTTCCCCAATGGTGTCAGACTAGTTGTGTGAAATGTGTGCAACAAGTGGTGAGAGAAATATGGAACCAAGAGTCTTTGTTGTGACTGTTTACACAATATATATATCAAAGTCAAACTGTAATTAGATGTGCATCATACATAAATGAGAAAGAAACATATATGTGGGTAAGAAGGTTTTGTCCGCATGGGGGAATCAAAAAAGAAAGAAAATGCTCGTGTCCTAGAAGACGTAACGTCCTTCCTCTCAAAAAAGCACTGGACCTTCCAATAGCTCTCAACAGTGGGGTCTGAAGTCACCGGAAGAGACACTAGTGAAGGATGAAATAACTGGTTATAATGAGGGGTAGAGGGGGAAATATCCCGAAAGAGATGGCGATACTTCCCAATAGCCACACAAAATCCAATCAAGGTGTGATTGCAGCCCACAATCGCCACCTGGGTAGATGTCCTAAAGTTGGTCACTAGGTACCTCGGTCCAAGTGCGGCATTTAGATTTTCGGCCTAAGAAATGGGTCACGGGATGGATCCCGTCCAAGAGGTGGGTGCCTCAAGGGTGGACGCACAGAACAACCGGACCTCGGCCTTCGACCCTTCATGGGTATCTCCTTGCCTTATGGTGATTGGAACACTGGACTTGGAGGATTTGAAGTTCCCTATTTGTCAACTTCTATGTTTGAAAATGTGAGAACCAGATAACGGGGGGTTATTTGGATGCCTACCCCCGAAATCCTACCTAGACTAAAATTTTCTTTTGGCACCTCCTGTGGAGGACAACTTAGTGAGTTGTTAGAAAGATTTTAGATGAAGTTGTTTTGTGAGGCTGGGGGCGAAAACCAACCTCGTTTGATTAAAAGTGGGAGTGGATAGTCCTATCAAGAAAAGATGGGGTGTTTTCAGAATCCCTTTTGAGGAGACCTACTTAGACCACCACGTTTCGAAACGAGGCTATGTGGGTGCAAAAGTGACTTTTGTGTGTGAGTGAAAAGTTTACCAAATTTTAGTTATTTAGGTGTTACCTTGCAGCATGTGGACATTGCTTGGTCCTTTACAAGAGTTTGATTACCTATTTAGCTAGATGTCATTGGTACAACCTTGCGGAATTTTAAAAGCCCTAGGAAACTAGCATGTGGACATGTGGCCCGTTACTATCCTTTAACTCCCTATGTGTGAGTTAATCTAGAAAAAGCATGAAACTATCCTAGATTGAACATGTGGGCATGTGTGGGCCTGTTACGAACTTTTAAACTCTCCTAGTTTTTTGATCTAAGAAAGAAAAATTGTAACAACTATCCTACTTTTGTGACATGTGGGCATGTATGGGCCCATTACAAATTTAGGATATGTTTGAAAAAATGAAACTAAGAGGGGTCCCAAAAGGGCCTTTGTCCTCTCCTACAAGTTTTGAAATTTTGTTAAGGGAGATGAAACCGTTTTCGCAATCCTTTTCTGGTTCTCAAGATCACTTGGTGGCGTAAGAGAAGAGCATACTCAAGATTGTTACTTCAATTTCTAGTCCCAAATGTGAATTAGATGTGATTAAGTATGATTGTTCAACTTAGATTATAAATCAAAGAAAGCCATCCATGTGGCAAAAAGAAAATAAGGAAAAATGATTTTTATCCACCTAAGTGCCTATGTTTGCTTGATTATCCCCTTTATAAGTTGAGGGGCCTAAGTGGTGCAGTGTTTAGAGCATGCATATCATCATTCTTAAGAAGGAAAATGATTTTTCCCGCATCCAAGACCTTACAATGTGAAATTAAGATCAAATGCGTGCCCACTGGTTCATACACAGGCGCACAGAGCGCATGGGCGCTATCTGAATTGAGACAGAAAGCACATGCGTGCAGAGATAAATTGTTGAACAGGCGCATGCGCACACGATGCACATCTGTGGGGTAGAATACTCGCGCGCCTATGGAAAATGGCCGAGAAAAAAGATCCGGATGGATTTCTCCCAATTCTCTTGTGAATTGACTTGTTAGTAGGTCGGCAGAGGCTGGTTTGTGAACCTGCAAGTTAATGAAATGAAAAGGAAAGCAAAATAAACCCAAATGAGGGAGGAATTGATACCTTATCCCCAGTATGGTCGCCAATCTGTTTGCACCCAATTCGTCACTAAGTGAGCAAATAAAAGGTGCTTACATGCCCAGTTGGGTCTTGCTAGGCATGACTGCTGTAGAGGAAAGGGTTAGAGAAATAAAAACAAAAACAATAAACAAGAATTAAATTAAAACAAACTAAAACTATGAGCATATAAAAAAAAGAAATAACAAACACAATGGACCAATATCACCAATGTTTTTAGGCTGATCTATTGATGAAATCCAAAGCACAATGAAGAAAGGGAATTGTGGTTCCTTCTTCCTCCAAAGGAAGGCTCTTGAGGCCCTCACAAACTTG